>JAWNMF010000251.1:1047500-1272500 GCA_035044305.1 Drosophila nigritarsus | reverse complement strand
ATCGCATTAATTATGACCATTAATAAAACAACAACAGTTACACTATATATATACATATATACATACATGTTTTAATTTTATGACTGCTCCGCCATATTCACAATTGCTGGCAATTAATTGTAAATCTGTACCGGAATATTGTACCAGCTGATAAGACGTTCCACTTCAGCACATGAGGCCACTTGAGAACAGATCAAGTCACATAAATTTCCAAGCAAATCATTCCAGGCCTTTGTTTATTACTTGAACACTTGAGTTTTGTGTTTTTGTGTTTTGTGTTCTGTTTTTTGGGTTTTTGAGTTTTTGAGTTTCTTGTTTTTTGTTTCTGTTCACTTGCCTGTGTGTCTGAGGTCTTTTGGGTGATTTGTTATTTATTAAACACTTCGACACGGTTTTTCTGTGTCCCAACATCTTCAATACACTCATTTTATTGATGTTGTTTGGCTGTGTTATCGATTTCGGAAATGCCTGCCTGAAAAAATAAACTTAAAGCTGTTCATTTGCTGGGTTTTCTGTGACAGCTGAAAAAATATAAATTATAATAATAATAACGCTTTTAATTAGCTGAAATTGCAAATTGTTCAATGCAACTTTGTAAAAGATTTGCAAAAGTGATTAAAGTGTTTATTTACTTCTCTACTGTCCGATTTGTTATTTGGAGCAACAAACAACTTTATTTATTTAAAGTATTTTTAGCTACTCGATTTGTGTTCGATTTTTTCAAAGCAACAAACAAAAATATTACTAACATGCAACAAATATCACATTAGCATATCAAATAAATTTACTAGAGTACTGACTTACACACAAATCGAACTAATGATTCTGTTACTGATGCGAACTCTCTGAGTATATAGAAAATGTTAAGAAAATGTTTTGACAAAACCAACAATTAATCACTCTCCAAATAGCACTTTGTTATTGTCTAATGTTTTTAGTAATTAAGCGCTTCCGATTCAGAGAGAAATCTGTTAGCAATTTTCTAAATATTCAATTAAAATTGCAATTTTATTTTAGTCATATTTAATAGAGCATTGGATCTTCGATCAGTACACGGCGTATAGTTTACGCCACGGCACCTCCCTTGCCATTTGCTTTGACACTTTGTCACGCCACAAATATATATATAAACAATATTTCTTGTTGAAGAATATAGAATTAAATGGAATAGGTTACATAAGTAGGAGGCGACACAATTGCTGCGTCTCTAATCTAAATGCAGAGCAATTAAAATTGAAATTTATGGCCCTAATGTGCCACATACTCAAAGAGAGTTCAAGATTTGGCCCCCGTTAGAGACAACACACGTCTGTCCTCTCCCCTCCCAGTGACCATTATATTTGATAGAATTTGATGTTGGTTCCGTTTCCATTGGGGCGCTAGATTCAAGTGATAATTTGTGTGGGCAATTAAAAATTTGTTTGACTGCCGATTCAGACGCTCAACTAATAAGCCACCAAACCACACAACAACAACAACAACAACAACAACAGCGAGCATTTGTAATACTTACCGCTAAGTAAAGAGCTATCTTTTAAAAATAGCTTCGGCATGGCTTTTGTGGCATTTTCAAGATAAACAGACGGCGACGCATTGCAAAAGCCCCCCGTGACAAGTGTCAACTGTGTGTGTGTGTGTGTGTGTGTCTGTGGTGTGTGTTGTTTTCTTTGAAAACATTTGAAAACATGACAGGCGCGTATAGTAAATTTAAGTAATATACTACATCAACATTTTGCAGCTACTTAAATGCTTAGCTGCAAAGATAATAAACAGCTTTTCATCTGCATGGCAATTGTGGCAAGCAGATTGTGCCAAGTCAAGTCTCGAGCAACGGATTGGTGGTGCAGGTCTCGTGAACGTGCCTCGCTGTCTAAATTTAGTATCTCATACACATTTGGTTAGTTTGCTTTGGGTTCGAGATGCCATTTAGATAACTCCCAACCGGTAAGATTGTGATCTTGAGATTTGCAAGATCTGTTTGTTGGCTTTTTTTGCTGTCGTTGACGTTGATTGTCGACTGGCACACGATTATCACTGCACCATTCTATTTAATCTATGATTGTTGTTTACAGATCTCGACGGTTTATCATACGCCTCATGACAGACTACTCAACCAATTATATGAAACGTTCCCCCATCCATTTTATACTAAGCCCCCTAATTTATGGCATACTCGTAGGTCGGCCTAAAGAGCTTAACATCTTCTCTTATTGGGCATATTAAGAGCTTCCCAACAGCTCAAGGGAACAGCTCATATGTGTACTAGATGCATGTGTGTCGAAGCATAAAACACAGCATTTTATTGTCACTTTATAGAGCAGTACACACTTGCTGATAGACAGCTCATACTTAAGATATATGTACATATATATATACTTAAGATCTCAACTGTTTATCGTCTATGGTTCTTAGCACATTGTTATGTCATTTTGTGATCAGCTTTGAGATTTATGATGAGCAGCCTCCATTTTATTGGTGTGCTTTAACAAGAGTTGAGTTTTATTATTGCACTCGGGTTTTATAATTCCAAATTGACAGGTGCACAAAAAGGTGTAAAAAGGTATGTCATAAAATTGTGTACATTTTTATTTATGTGCCACCTAAAAAGCATTTCTATTTTTATGCGTACATTTATCTCTCACATTTTTATTTATTTATTTTATTATTTACTAACCCAGACTTTCGACTCGAGATGATTATGTAATTAGACTTTATAAATGAAGTTATGAAAGGCTTTTGAAATTTGAGGGATGTAGGACAGGTTTCGGTTTTAAATATTTTACAAATTAATATTTTATTGTTGATGCTTCAAATAGTCATTTATAATTCGAGTTAAATGATGTGAGAATTTAAGAAAATTTAAATTTACTTTAATTATTTTTCTTATTGAACTAAATATCTATTAGAAATTGTAAAAAATGTACAAATGTAATAAAGTTTTTCAAGCAGGCAAGTTTTTTATAAGTGATTTATGCACTGCTTTTGTAGATTGACGTTCATTGATGCTACACAAATTTCAATTGAGAAGAAAGTGTATGTTGTGGAAGGCATAGTTGCTGTAAGTGTTTTATAGATTGACGTGTCACGATTGAAATTCATTGATTGTATCGATGCCAACTTAAACCGTCTTGTCTGGCGATCAATGTTTGGATTTAACAAGCGCTTCTGCGTAGGCTCAACAGAGCGACTCAAAAATGGCAAAATATGTATGCGACTTCGTTTCGTTGGCATCAATGTTGAACGTTGGCAACGAGCAGCGAACAACGAACGAAGCTGCCTGGCATCAAGCTGTCAAGCATTTAAGCCGCCCACCATCAGCCAACTGTCTGACAGTGGCACTCTGGCGGTCATTTAATCACAGTATTAACTCTTTTACTGAGCCGCTGTCAGTCTTGTCTCATTTTTGTTGCACGTATAGCTGGGGAAGGGTAGGGGGCGGAGGGGACGTTATAAATACTACTGTCTTCCAACTGTCAAGTTGGTCTAAGTTTTGAGCACAAAATACAAAATACAAAGCCGACTTGACAGCTGAACGGTCTGTCTGGCTCTCTGTTCAACCCGCCTCTATGCGATGTTGATGTTGATGTTGATGATTATTATGTATTTTGTATTTTTGTATTTTTGTATTTTTGTATTTTCGTATTTTTGTATTTGAGCTTGTTGTGAGAGAGAGAGATAGATACTCATGTGCCTGTGCATTCGTTTAGGCTTTCGAACGCTTAGGCCGACTTATGCTGGACTTAAGGCGAGTGGCGAGCAAAAGCCAACAGTTGGACAGCTGAAGACGCCTCAACTCGACTTTGGCGACGTCGGCGGCAAAACTTGAAATGAATTCGGACGCGCTTCGTATAATGAAAACGAAGCGAGTCGCCCGCTCCACACACACACACACACACACACACACTAGTAAAAAGAGAAACAGACAAAAGAAACAGTAAAAAAATCCCCAACAATCCCCGACACAAGAATAAAAACGTCAAAAGTGATTTTGCGCTTTGGTCAGCAGTAAAGTAAAATCAAAAAGTGCCGCCACCGCCGCCATCAGCACCTCCAAAGAGAGAGGTCCCTCCTTCCCCTTCCCCTTCTAGGTTGCACACTTAAGCACACCCATTTACTGAAACTACTGTCCACCGTTAACTGTTTTGTACAAGCTGACAAGCTTTTGGGCGCTTGGGGGATTTTGACATTTAATTTTTGTTCGCTTTGTCATTTTTTTGTGCTTTGCCTTTTCGCTCTTTTTTTGGTCATTTTGGCACGTACTTTTTCAGTGTCAAAAAGTAAGCATGAAGAAGCCCAACAAAAAAATGTCATACAGCTGTCCACACTTTAACCCATGCGTTGCCAATTTTTCGCAACGGCAAACGAGCTAACAAATAATTGAACATTTTTCTATGTTTGTCAAATTTAAATAAATTTTGTTTTTCTACGAAAAATATGTGTAAATAATTTACAAAAAACCTTTGCTTATTTATTTATTGATGTCATGCAGTCTTGATGTAGCTACAAATGAAAATATTTTGGAGAAAAACAAAGAAAAATATTTTATTTATCTGCTTTGATTGCTTTTAATTTAATATGTTTTCCGCTGTTTGCATGTCAAATGATTTTTTATTTTTCAAATACTCTGACACATTTGAAATTCCGTCGAGATTAATCTTCATAGAGTTGGAAAACTTACATAAATAAATATGAAAAAATAAAATAAATAAATTTGCAGTTTGGCAATGTGCTGTTGCTTCGACATCTGAACGATATTATTGCCATAATACCCTTTATCAAACAGCGTGTAAGTCATGGGGTATTTAAGTGATTTATATGCTTAATTTCAATCAGCTCTCATTAAATGGGTTAAGGCACCCATTCATTTTAATGCCAACATCCAGCAGAGCCAGAAAACAACAACAAAAACCACAAAATGCACGCACGTTTTAATTTGTACTGTTTTTGTTGTTGTTGTTGTTGTTCTTTATGTTTTTTGCTTGGCTGTTTTTTATTTTTTGTGCTTTGTGCGGCGTGCAACGCGAAATTGTTTATAAATTATTGATTAAATGACAATGCGCTGTCAGAATTTGATTTATGGCCTGGGGAGCGGGCCACTTCGTTGGAGGCACGCAAGCAAATTGTGTGGGCACGAGAATACATTGAAAAATTGTTAAGCAAACAATAAACAATAAACAACAAACAATAAAAGATGGCCGCCACTGACGTCGCCGACGTCGTCCCCACGATTTATGACAGCAAATTATATGTGAAAGGGAGCACCACAAAATGCGTAGCTCCAACTTGCCCAACGACACCGAAATACATCGAACACTGGACCTGGCTGGACTGAGGCTAAGGCTGGCGCTGAATCTGGAGCTGGAGCTGGGGCGAATGGGGCTTCGCTCTGGGGGCTACAGAATAAACAAAGTTTTATTAATTTATCATTGGACAACAGCCCAGGCGGCGGCAAAAAAGTGACATTAAGTCAGTCATCAATCAAAATTACGAAATGGTAAAAAACAACAACTCTGCAATAAATAAACGATAAAAGCTCCATTTCATCCATTTCATACTTGGAGCCGAACGAGCGTCGAGTTGAGGATTTTCAATGGCTTTTCAATTAACGACAGCAGCTATTTCTCTTCAGTTTTTTCCAGTTTTTTTCTTTTTTGAAAGGGGATAACAGGCTTCCGGCGCTCTTTGAGTTGGTGGACTAAATGCCGCTGCCTAGGCTCCCCATCTTATCTGTCTTATCTATTTTAATGTTAAAAGACCTTGATTTTATTAGTTTATTTTGTCTTTTCTTTAAAGCCATTGTATTCTTTGAACTGCCCATTAGCAGACTTTTGCAGATACCTACATTTTAGTATGTCAATAGATTGTGCATATAAATAAGATATCTAGGCAACAAATATGTTAGACTGCTCTAGTAGAGAGGGCTCGACTAGCAAACCCTATGAGTCCAACATAAACATAGATCTAGCTAGCTTAGATGTGTGATTGGGATAAAACAAGTTAGAATACTTAAGTTGATTAATCTAGGACATATTTTTAGTGAAATTTTCACAGTTGATCAACATTTTGTCAGGGTATACTATATACAATAATTTGATAGCTATATCCTTATAATTGTATGTTTTATATCTATCGGAAATAGATTTATAGTTATATTTATAATTTCCTTGACTAATCAATGTTTTATCACATTTCAATAAGTTGATTAATGTTTAAAATATAAATGCCAAATTGGAAAAAAATAATTAAAAATGTAGTGTAGCTAGAGCTATATCTTTACAATTAAAATCAGAAATCGATTTATATCGATATTCATGAAACGTAGCCACGATAACTTATATTCAAAATATGAATTCTTAAGCTTTTATAGTGTATGAGATCGACTTGTTCATAAAGAGGGAGGTGGCTGAAACGAAGTTGATCGGGAATATATCTAATTTATGGAGTTACATGCCTTTGCACAACTTTTAACTGTTCAGTGTATAATGCGGAACTTGTTGTAAACGCTTTTTCAAACTACTGCAGCTAAGTACACAAGAAGCTGAAGTTTGTTTGCACACTTAACAGAAACTTCACTGAACCAATATTGGGTGGAACCGCGCAAGAAAAAGACAGAGAGAGAGAGAGAGAGAGAAAGAGAGAGAGAGAGGTTAAGTAGAAGTTGTAATCACGATTAGATTTACAACCCGCAGCCGCACAAATCATCTGACATGGCCCAAGAGGTGTAAATACCCCGGATTATGCTGCCTATGAGTGCTACTGGTTCTGGGCAAACAAAACGACGCTCAGCCACTTTCAAAACCCAATTCTTTTTTTATTTCTGCTTCTTCTTCTTCTTTTTTTGGACAATCCAACCAAGCAGCGAACTGTGCAAATATTTGCCAAGCATTCATCGAGCCCAGCAGCAATGTTGAGGCGACTATCTGCAGTGTTTATCAAGTGTAACACGCTGTTTATTTGTTTTCCGACACTCCAAAGTTGATTGCCTGTTCTCTCAACTCTATCTCTATTTGACTATGGAAACGTATAATACAACAAGCCGACTGATTTATATAGCGGCAATCTGCATCTTGTGTTAGCGTAATATCCAGTTTTCACTTTTACCAACTGCCAGTCGGCCGATACTTGTTTAAACAAATGGATATAAATCTGGATGTCAGGCGATGTCGTCTGTCTTTGATTTACACCATATAATGCGAATTTTTCTCGTGCTTAACAGACTTAATGTCTGTTTATAAGACTGTTTCAGACAGCAAACACCGCTCCCCTTTCCCCTTTCCCCATTCCCCGCAACCCACTCATCGCTTAACGAATGGGCAACTTGCGCTGACATCGAGAATTTCACAGTGCTCGTCGCTGGGTGTTGCGCTATAAAATATATCATATTTGTACATATATAAAACAATCTGATTTATTGCATTTTGATAACCTCTTGGCTGTCCCTTTCTCACCTCCATCTCTATCCCTCTCTCCCTCCCTCTCTTGCGCACACTCCTACGCGGCTAGTCGAGCGGAACAGCTCCAAATGAATGTGCAAAATGCCAGCTATAATTGCGACGATAATTTATGGTTCGCTCTTATACTTCAGATTTATAGACGCTAACACACACACACACACTCATTGTGTGTGTGTGTGTGTGTGAATGAGTGACTTTAACGATTTTGTTTACAAAAGCTTGATTGGCGGATCAAATTTGAATTCATAATTAACAGCTGGAAGATGGAATCATTGTACAGGAAGTATTGCATTGGAAGCTCAACAACTTTAAAGTGATCGATTCTATATAGATTCTATATAGTAATGACGAAATCGATTGCTTGTCAAGATCACCTTATCTAAGGGCCTCGAAGGGAGGTCGTACAAGTTAGAATACTCAAGTCGAGCCAGCTCTACTAGCAGATACCCTAAGCCCAATTGCTAAATATATAATACAGATTAGTCTCACCAACATGAAAATATAATCCAAAACCCATATTAATCCAATGCTTAAATAAATACTATATTTATTAGTTTTATCAATCCGAAAATACATTTTGGCTTCGCATCATTGTGTCTTATTCGATCATAATGTAATCAATAAATAATAAATTGTGCTGTCTTTTTTTCAATCGAAAATCGAGTGTATCGATATGAGTTATCGATCAAATTTGACTATTTTATATTCTGACTTGCATTTCTTTATCATAACAGTTATTATTCAAGTTGTACTTATAAGTGCAGTATATATTTAAACATTCTTAATTATTTATTCTATTCTTTTTTCAAAGCTGTGTTATTATTCTAAGTTGCTTGCCAAATGGGAATTTAATTGTATTTATTTAATTTTATTAGTCATGGCATTATCATGACACTGGATTTCATTGTTGCCCCTTGCTCGTGGAATTTAACCTTGTGGCACGTGTATAAATAACAGTCTATTGCAGATTGCGTCAAGTGTCGCCTGGTTGAGCTCATCCTACATTTGTTGGATTTGTTGGGGCTGATGTTACGAGTCTTTCCAAATTTGTTCTGCAAATATTTTGAGGTAAAAACGACTAAATATTAAGTCAACACACGTTTGCCGTGACAACGATAAGTGTTCACTAAACCTGCTAAATATATGGGTAAATAAGTTTAAAAATGGTTTGATATGTGATTATTCAAATTTAACAACAATTTACGTTATTTATGCAATGCGAAAGTTTACTTACAAATAAAACAAGTTTGGTTTTTGCCTTTTGCATATCTTTGCTGAATTTTCATAACTCACATTTGACTTTTACTAATATCATTTGTTTATAAAAATGTCATTTTATCTCATTTTAACGAACTGTTTATAGTAAAAGTAAATATGGATTTTTGGTTGGCTCTTTATTACGCACATTTTACTTAGCCAAAAAGACGATACTATTTTAAATCTCAAATAGTCGTAATATTTATATTAAACATACAAATTTCGTATTAGGTAATTTATAGCTTGTTGTTAATAAGAAAAATAAATTTGTTGTTCGATTTTGTGCCCGGGAATGCGCACAAGTCATTTAGTTTAGGATAAACCAAATATTATGCTGTTACTTTGAATGATGTCAAATAGACCAACAGTGAGCTGAAAAATCATTTGCCCAGCTAATTAACACACACACGCGAAAGTTCATTAAAGCACTCAAGCAGGCAGCCGTCCGTCCGTCCGTCCATCCGTCCGTCCATCCGTCCGTCCATCCGTTCAAGCAAAGAGGCAACGTGTCCCACTCGAGATGGTCATGTCAAATTTGAATAGAAAAAATTATTTTGACATGCCAGCAAAGAGAGGGAGCGGGGCATGGGCAGGGGCAGAGCCAGGGTGGGGAGGGGGAAGGCCAAAAACATAAAGAGCCGACAACAAAGAAGACAACCGCACTAACGTGACTCTTTGGCTAAGCAAGGCAAATTGTGTTAATCAACACGAGGGCAATACACAAAATGCTTTTGCATGGCTGTCAATCAAAGGCGGTGTGGCGCACTGTGCGCCGATCAAGGCGTGAACATGAACGTGAACACTGAACCGTGAACCGTGAACCGTGAACCAAACACACACACAAACACCAACACACACAGATAGTAATAGCAAACTGACAAATAGTTAACGCTAAGCGGGGGTTAAATTGCCGTTGATAATGACAGCTGAATAATTTTTATGGTACATCATCAAAACAATTTCACGCTACACTTGAACTGAACACAACTGCAGAGATACATTTGTATATAGATACGAATACGACTGTGCACTCGCAGATACAAATTGATGGTGCGTGTGTGCGTTGGCGTCGCATAAATTAAATGTAATGTGACATTTTTACAAAATGCGCTCATTTCTCAACATATCCGGCTGAAAGGAAAATCGACAACACACACAAACAAGAAAAACACAACAAAACACAGATAAAAAGATATATAAAGAAACTGTGAAGAGATGCGACAAAATGAAACGCATAAATTCTCATATGTGGCGAGCGAAATATTTCGCCTTAAATTAGCCTCAATTAAATGTTAATGCATTTTGACATTTCTGCTGTCGCCCTGGCAGTGGGTGCCCCTCTCCCTCTTGGCTTATCCTCAGCCAGCTTAAGCATGAATATATAAATACACTCATGAATAAGTTGGAGACCACTCAGACGTTGTGTCGTGGATTTGTCACACTCACATCACAAGTGTGCGGCATTCGTCGGCATTCAACAAAAATGAATTATGATTTGCCGCGTGAATATCTGAGTATCTGAGCATCTGTATCTGTATCTGCATCAGTATCTGCATCTGTATCTGTATCTATGTATCTGCATAATGCAAAGAGCAATTAGCGTTGATGTAGCCTCAGCAGCTGCATCTTCATTTATCATATAATTCTGCTGCTGCCACTTGCTCTTCACACTCGTATTTTATGGCTGAAATTATGTTGGCAAATATATTTGGCAAATGACTTAATGACTGAACTCAACCGTCAGAATTTCTATGCATCTAGGTTTGCTACTGCATACTCAACATCCTTTGCATTATTAAATTATGAAGACAATTTAGCATTACTATATATATTCTTGTGCAATGAAGTAAATCTTGACAACATTGTTTTTATACCGGGAATACTTTGGGAAAGGGAAAGAAGCGTAAAATGAAGTTGTGTAATGGATTCTAAAAGGCAACCGGAGAAGTCTGCGGCCTCAAAGTATATATATTCTTGATCAGCATCAATATAAAATACATCTGAAAAACAGAAAAATGTCATTCTGATTTTAAGAAGATTTTTTTCATACATTTAGAAGTAAATTGTAAAAAACAAACGGATATTTTCCATTTTCTAAACTCGTGATTGTTTTTTATTTGAATTAAGACATATTTTTATTAAAGCGCACTTCTTTTTTCCACAGTGTATCAAGTGGAATTATTCAATCGTTAAAAAGTCTAGCTTAGCCCAAAATATCTCAGTTGTCAGAGTGAACGGGTTCAAGGATACCCCTATAATAATACAAGCAACTACGACGTCTTTTGGTTAACCTCAGAACAATCTTGAAAATAACATGCTTGACACATCGGACCTCAACGTCTGCCAGCTCGCATCTGCCTGAGTTTTACCTGCATTGAGTATATATATGTCTACCTTTTTATTACAAAATTTGCGTAGTCGTCCTTTGGGTTTGCGCTTGGCTCCCCTCCGGTTGCGGTTGTCCTTTTTGCCGTTTGCACACTCGCTCGGCTGGTCGGCCGCATGTCATCGTTAGTGTCTGCTTTCGGCAGGGATTTGTAATATTATGCTGTCAAGTCGAACATGCCCACTGACAGTTACCAACTGTCTGACGGGCGGACGCTTGACTTGAGTGTGTAAGCCGACATCGGGTTACACACACCCCTCATCCGCAAGCGCAATCGCAAACGCAATCGCAATCGGACTGGAAATGGGAATGGGAATGGATCTGGGCATGGGCAACGGAGTGAGCGGTATTCGGGTTTAGGGCGGACTGCCAATTACACTTTTGACGCCAGGCAACGTGTGCACAGACAGGCAGGGGCGTCGACAGCATCGTCCTGATACTCCTCCTTCTCATTCCCATTCCCATTCACATTCACATTGTCTCAGCCACACAGCGTAGTCCTTGGTCGCTGTCGGTTTGATGCTAACAAATAATGACATGGCAATTTGCAGATTTCACAGCATGCCAGCCCAAAGCTTGTAAATAGTCGCATATATTCCACTCGAACATTTTGCCAGTCAAGCGTCAAGTCAACTCAACTTAACAAAGTCAATTCAAAGCGCGGCGACTGCAAGTTTGTTTAGCGACCAACTTGGGTTTGGGGCAACTACCCAGCGCTGTGCTGTGCTGTCCTGCTCAGTTCTTTTCTGCTATCAGTGTCAAGTCAAGGTGCTTTGCTGCCGATCCCCCGCGGAGGACCGCCTGCCAATGTCAGTTAGCTGAAAGTCCTGTCCAAGTCCTCGCCTCGCCACAGCCAGCACGCTGCGACCCCAGAGAAATTCAATTGCGAGCATGGGTTAAAAGCTTGCCAAACTGACAGCAGCTCGACCCGTATCCGCACCCCCCTCAACTCTCCACATGCCACTGCCGCTGCCCCTGCCCCTGCCCTCAGCTACCCGTTTGCCCCTTGGTAGTCTGGCATTCGGGTGAGGACCTCCTGCGTGTTCGCTGTCAAATTTCCTTGTCTCTCCGCACAGGCCTCTATATGTCAGCCCCTCCCCGTCTGTCTGCCTGTGTCTCTCTCTGTGTATGTGTCTCTCTGTGTGTGTGTGTGTGTGTGTCTTTGGCTGAACTCAAGCAAAACCTTGGCCAGTAGACATTTTTCTCGACTTGTGCAGCTGTCATGCGATTAAGTCATTAACTTGCAGATTGAATATTTTACATTTATATTTAGTTTTATTCTTGCCAAAATCCAAAAGATTCGCCTTTCGCTTCCTGGGCTCTTTTTGATTTGATGAAGGTATTATTTGGACTGTATAATTACTCATGAAATAAATACCTTCTCGTAATCAAGAAGAGCGATTGTATGCTTAATAGCAAATCACTTAAGCAGTCATTTTCGAGTTCATTAAATACATTTGTATTCTTGGTTTGGGTTAAAATGCATATATATACAGTATATGGATGTATATAGATATATGTAGATGTATATAGATGTATATAGATGTATATATCTCTCTGTCCCGGGGTGTTATTTAATTGCTTGTATAACATATACTCGAACATGTCTAATGAAAAGTCAACAGCTTGCAACTTCAGCGCACTTCCATCAAAATTGATAGCTAGCCAACTGTCACTGGATGTTGCATGCCCCATAAAAATGCATTAAGATTAGACATTGGCCCGACTGTCAACTGTTGCATAGTTTACCGAGCTTATAATCAATTAGCTTGTGTGGAAATCACATAAATTGATGTAACATTAAACGGGTCGCCGTTGCCAGTGTTGGGAGCTGGAACTGGCCATGGTTATGGCCAACATTTCTCAAATTTTACGAGCTTTTACGCTTTTCAAATTGATAGAAACATTTGCTAAGCTGCCAGCGCGTTAAGCAAAACGGGTTTCGCCAAAGAGCGCCGACTGCTTGCCGATCGTCCCCGTTCTTCCCCGAGCCCGAATCCCATCGGATTCGGTTGCGTATTCGGTTTGTAGACCGGACCGGATCGCCCTGGCGACGTCTTTGAGAATTTATTGCACTTCCTCTTGCATATAATTTTGAAATTAAGTGTTGCTTCATGTAAATTGATACATTCGCAGCTCCGTTTGTCGGCTGATGTGGCCATTTGAGCGAAGATTTGCATTCACCCATTTATCGCTCGCATTTTGTAGTCTTTTTACTGCATACCTGATCAACGATTAGACTTGGCAAATTTAGAGTGCAGCATTTAATACATATATTACGCATACCATAAACTATGACCGACTCCAATGGTACATCAATATATTTGCCATACACGTGCAACTTAAATGTGGGTTTAACAATTAGCAATACGATCGCTAAGCAAACTGAGCGTAGGCATTAGTTACGCATGCTGCTGCTATTCATGATCTATCAATTGATATTCAAACAAACTTTAGAATGCTCTATTCGGTAGATACTCTACTCACAGCTGTTAAATAAGTTGAAAGTACGTTATGGTTGAACAAAAATCGTGTTTTGTTCGATGTTAAAAAATTGTTTGTTGATCAATAATGTGTTAGAGTGTTATATTTCAATCAGCAAGCTTTTGCCTTCTCAAATGGATTGTTATCGATAAACGCGAAACGTGTTCAGTTATCGATTAAGTGAAATAAACTTTCTACTGAAAACATACATTCCACATTTAAATCTTCTAGCTCTAGAGGTACATGTAAATTAAATATAATAATAATATAATAATAATAATAGTAAGAGCCGTTATATATCTGAATTAATCTGCTCGATATATATTTATTTTCACTGCTTGAAATAATTGTTCTTTGTTGTTTTATTTAAGTTGCTTTGAGCTTTAGCTAAACTTAAAGTTTTCATATTTATTTCAACTGTCTTTCATTCATTAAATTTCTTCGCGCTTACTTTTTGTGCAAATAGGTTTCCATAGCACCTCCTCCCCACCCTCTCCCTCCGCTTGCTGACAGTCGTTTCCTGCCGCAGGACACTGTCTGCCAGCGCTGTGTTTCCCCCCTTCCCTTCTTCCCCTATTCCGTAACATCAGGTCCTCGCTTAGCTGACGGCTCATTAGCATGTGTGCGTGGCTCTCTGCTGGTGTCCTCCTCTCAGCTCCTCTTGGGCTGTCAGCTCTGCAGCTCGCTGTGCCATTAATTTTGCCAGCCAGCGAGCATAAAGTGAGATAGAGAGAGAGAGAGAGATATAGAGCGAGAGAGAGAGCTGGAAAAAACTAACCTAACCTGCAGTGTAATGCGTTGTATTGTTCACGCAAAATTTATTTCCGCTGCGTCATGAACATCCTGCTGTCGTCGCTGATGTGTGGATATGTTGTTGTTGTTGCTGCTGCTGTTGTTGCTGCTGCTGTTGTTGTTGCTGCTGCTTTTGTTGTTAATTTACGTAATAAATACGCTTGAAAATTTTGCACGCACATGCAAAATGAATTACGTCGCTTGACGTTGGCGCAGTGGCAATAGCAACAACAGCAACAACAGCAACAACGACAGCAGCAGCAGCAACACCGACAGCAGCAACTTAACTGTCACTTGTCACAGGAACGTTTCGTTGGGGGCCCTTGGCAGCATGTCCTGGCAGAGCCGACATCCTCGTTCTCCTCGTCCTCCTTGTCCTGGTCGTCGTCTCTCACATGTCAACGCGCGTCGCTTTGCTTGGCATTTTTGTGATGTGAAATGAAGCAACGAGGCGACAGCCAAGAAGGGAGTTGTTGCTGGCTGCAGCACCAACAGCAGCAGCACCAACAGCAGCAGCAGCAGCATAAAATGAATTACTCGCGTGAACAACAAAAACTGTCAGAGTGCTGTCAGCTAGGCTGGCGCAAGGGCGTGTTGCAGTCGCCGTCGCAGTTGTTGTTGTTGTTGTTGTTGCATGTTGAGGTGTCAGCGCAACGCATTTGAAATGCTCACAACACGCACACACACATCCACACACGCACAGAACACACAGAGAACAGTTGACAGGCAACAGTCAGTCAGTTGAACGCCAGCAACAACAACAATGACACGCCAGCAACATGGCCACGGCTAGCAGCAACATGTTGCCCAGCCATAATGCGTCGCTCTTGTGGCACACTCCTCGAGTGATTATCTTACCTAAATTGCTTGTAGCAATCCACCAAATGTGACGTCTCCGCCTCCCCTCACTCCACCCTCTCTCTCTTTTTGCCGCTGTCGCAATTTCCATTTTCGCACTCCATTATAAAGTAATTTTTTTACATTACTTATGCCTGTCAACGTCTGCTTTGACTGCTTTTTCCTGTTTCCGCAGCAACGCCTCGTTTTCCTTTTCATCATCAGTTCTGCTACTTCTGCTCGTCCTCGCGTATCCTGCTTGCTGCTCGACAAAGATTAATATGTTGCTGCCGCTGTGCCCGTTCTCCTGGCCCAGCAGCAACAGCAGCAGCAGCAGCAGCAAGTCCAACTCCAACACCAACCCCAACTCCAGCTCCGGCTTCAGCTGCCAAGCTCAAGCTCCGCGTGTGTGACAGTTTGCAAATGTGATTGACAACTGACACTGCCATATAAATTCAAAGCTTTCACAGAGTGAGAGAGAGAGAGAGTGAGAAAGGGGGAGGGAGAGGGAGACAGACACATGGCAAGCAAACGCGTTGACAGTCTACACAACACATTGCAACTGAATGGGGCACGAGACGCCTTCAGAGGCTTGACAAGCCCGCAAACTGGTAAAAACCGACTGAATGACTGAGTGACGAGCTGACTGATGGGCGGTACAACTCTGACTGACGACGACTGATGGACGGACGAATGGATGGATGGATGTATGGATGGATGGACGGATGGATGGGGGCTGTGTTGAGCCATCAAGCGAAACAAGAATGGAAAGCAATTACAGCAAGCAACTCTCCTAATGGCTACGGCTGCCTGCGATTAACTATGCACAAGATTATACTAGCTTAAATTAAGAGTACATGACACAACATGGCAACAAATTACTCAAATGATCTCCACTTCAACTGTGCTTGATGTGCCGCACTTCAGTCGGATTATTCATTTAATATTTAATATTCATTTATACCCAGAACCCATTTAAAATGTGAGAAGGTGTTTAACAAAGTTGTGCCACATGATGTTACAGGCAGCAAAAAGCAACTCTGACAACATAAAATATACAGATATATATATATATATATATACTCCATCAGCATGAATATCCATCTATATGAGCCGAACTCGGAGACTATAAGAGCTGAAGACTTACAATTGAATGCAGATCAAGTTTATTTTATTTTATCGATAACTTACAACATTTCGGGAATATCGATACACATGCACAAATGTAAAGTCTAAGTTCCAGTAGATGCATAATATATGCAAACATATTTTTGATAAACTGTAAGAATTTGTTTAAGATTGCAAAATGTATTTTAATATTGAACAAACTGAAATTAGCAAACCAACTATGTATTTATCAGCTGTGTGCAGAGTATCGGCTAGTCGAGTTCTCTCGACCAGAGCATTCCATCCTGTTTTAACTTAATCAGACTTCAGAGTCAGAACTCAACTTTTGACTTTGAAGCAATGCTTTGATTAAAAGTCAAGTTAAAAATGAACAAGAGAAGATAGAAAAAATGTGCTTCCTCAAACTTAGAAAGTATTCGAAAACTCAGATAAAGTATGTCTGCAAGCTGAAGAAATCATAGGAAGTAGTCAACAATTTAGATAAGGTATGTCTGCAAGCTGAACAATATTATAGGTAATTTTGTCCAACTATTTAATAAAAATACTTTAACTATTTAACAATTTAACAAAATTGTATTTTATAAAAGAAAATCCATTTTCCATTCAGAAAAATATGTAACCTGACTTTTTCTGCTTCTAGATAATGTAAGAGATTGGAAAAAAGTAAAGATTGTAAGTGATCAACAAATATAATTTTATTTATAAGAAAGACTGATAATCGTATTGATTTATATACATATATATATATATATATATATATTTAAATGCATTAATTTAATTCTTTTTAAATTATATATTTTATGATTTACGTAATCAAGTTTACATCGATTAATCTTTTATATACAAATCTAGTAAAATTACCCATTTGCAATCTGTCGAGCAAAAGGACAATCAAATATATAGCATATACGCTAATCAGATATGGGATCATTAGCTATTAGCATATGTTGCAGCTACAATCCCCAATTAATTATTTTGCAATTAAGAGTGGAAGTTGTTGTTATTAGATGGAAATCATTTGTTTGATTAGAGGCAGTAGCCAAGTCGATTGCTCGACTCATTGTGGGACTTGTGTGTTTAGCTGCTTCCTGTGGCTCTCTGGATTATTCCCACATGTGAGGCAGCTCTATGCATACAATAATTCCAATTATCATGACCACTTCCGCTGCCCGAGGCAAACTCAAATTACAAACTAATTGCTATTTAGGGTTCCCTTCTGCATTTTCTGTCTTTTTTTCCTTTCTTTTTATTTATTTAGCTATTATTCGGACATCAGGCATAACTGCTGACACGGCCAGTTTGATAATAGACTCATCAGGCAACTGGCAGCGGGCAGCGGGCAACGGGCAACTCGTCATCATCATTATTATCAGCAAGAGCGGGGAGCGGGGAGAGGGGAGCAGAGCAGGTAGCTGGGGCATCATCAGGCGACTGGGAGCTCAACCTGTCGCTCGTGCTGACGACAAATGTGTTGGGCGGCAAACGGAAGTGACGCGACACAAATCCCTGAAAGAAAACCTGAGGCCGAAGAAAAAGAATTGATTATTAATGTTGAGGCCGTGCAGCAAAATAAAACTAATAAATTGATGTTGATCAGCTGCTGGCTGGCACCGAACACGCTGCTTCTCGAGCTCCTCGAGCGATGACAATGACAAAATCAACGAAGCTGACAATGATGAAAGTGACAACGACAATGGCATTGAATGACAAGCCAACTAACCAGTCAGCCAGCCAGGATGGGACACATCGTGGCACATTGGGTTAGTGGCAAGTGGCAGCTGCTGCTCTCTCTCTCTCTCTCTCGGCGTGACTTGTTAACCGGGCATCAACAGCAATTTGGCTCCGTCGCTTTGTTTATTCAATCTTCAATGATGGAACCAGAGTCAACTCGGCTGCCTCGCACAGAATTTGTGTGTCCATCAATTAACCAGTTGTGCTGAGGCACAACTTTGATTTGCTTTTTTTTGTTTCTCATCATTTGTTTAGCATATATAATTTATTGTACTGTTTGCTGACCTCTTTTCGGTAGCTTCAACATATTTAAATTTAGTAGTTTTTTATACTCTAACTCAAAAGACATGAAAGTATATTTCTTTCCGTCCAGATATTTAAGACTACATCATTTAAGAATATATAATCGTTGGCGTTCGAAAAAGTGGTTTTATTGTGAAATTATCAAAATGAAAACGATCGGCTGGTAAATTGATAACATTGATAAGTGCAAATCGATAAAATTATATATCTCTCACAATTTTCAGGCTAGAGTTGCCTAAGTTGGAGGTGGATTGACTTCATTCAAAACATTTGTTCCAAGAAGCACTTTTTAAAGCATAATTTTTCAACTTTGGATCTAGTATTGAAATAGAATCCCTGATTTTTTCTATACAAATTTATATTTTTCTATATAAATCTGATAATATTTTGCAAAGCTATGGTAATGATTGTCCCATTCCCCCAAACACTTTTTGAGAGGTTTTATTTAAAATATAATTGTTTCAGAAATGCATTTAAATTTTATATGTAGTTTTAAAAATCGGGTCACTTTTAACAAACATTCCAAGCATTTTATTACATTTATTTTATATTTATATAATATTCGGTTGCTGATCTAAAAACCCGAAAATCTGATTACTTCTGACAAAGCACTCTGAAATTTCTTGGCTCTCGAAAAGTCCAACACATTTGTGGAGCTTAGACACGTACGTACACTAAGACAAAAAAGTATTAATGTACATACATATATTTGAAAACCAAATCACTATCAGGGCTACTATAAGCTATAGCCAGAATCCAAATATGCTTTCTGCTATAAATAAACCTAATTGTATGCTCGTGTGTGCCTCAAAGTCCTAAGTTAGTCAGTCAGTCTTTCAGCTGTCCGTGAGTCGAGCTATCAGGCATTCAATCATTCACTCACTGCGACTGTTGTCACTCACTCAGACTTGAGTTGCATGTGGCAGGGGCACGTTGCACTTTGCACGATTCGTGCTACGCTTCAATGAAAACAAACTGATATTTGCCCGACACTTGAGATTGATTGTCATCCATCAAGAGAGCTGCCTCCTCTGCTCTGCTCTCCTCTCCCCTCATCACACCTCGCCTGTCGCCTGTGTGATTGAAGTGATTGAAGTGATTGAAGGACAAGGATGTGCTCTTTGCATTTGCATTTCGAATTTACATGCAAATTCCCTGTAAACATTGCACGTTAGCCTCAGCTAATATTCAATTACAAACCTGAAGGTTGTCCACGCCTGTTCCAGTTCCCGCTCCAGCTCCTGCTGCTGTACCAGTTTCCCCAGTTCCATGTTGCGGTGACCACAGAAGTCGTTGGTTTGCTTTCACACTCGACACCTGATGAGCCGGCAGCCTGCGAGTGGAGACGTCTCCATTACCCAGCAGCTGTTGCCTTAACAGGCAAACTGATTGACATCCTCAAGATCATATTTGGCTTGGCTCAGATGACCGCAGAGGCTGAAGACGCAGATTGTGGCCGCAGTATTCGTAAATTACGTATGTCATCGGCCAAGTCTTGGCTACACTCAGAAAAATAATAAGAGATACTCTTGAAACTTTACTATACTATACTAAATGGGAGTTACTTTTTTCTGAACTTTATAAAGATAGTTTTGAAGTACTTTCTATAGGACATTGAATTTGCCAACTTCAGAAATATGATTTCAACATTTAGATAAGCAAATAAATAAACTACACTGTTTTAGTGAAAAATTAAATCCGTTTCGGTTTCTGATTCTCAAAAAAATGTGGAATTTCTGAATCTTAGCACTAAGCACTCAATACATGTATTGATCTTAGTCTATTCCGATTTAGTTTGTGAATGTAAATGGCTTAATTATATTATATATATTACACATAATAAAAGTTATTAATTGAAATCAAATATATAAATTTTAGGGGCATATTTGTTTATTTTCTTGGCATTGTTCGAATTTTGATTGTGGTCTGTGGCAAAACCGCTTTTTTCAATTTTATATCTTCAATTTTGCGGTGGGTTGTTTACAATTTATAAAAAATTACAGTTCGACTTCAGCTTTACCAGAAGCTGGATATGCCCTTGGTCTGTGGTTAAGTTCATTTAAAAATATGAATAATAATTTTATTCTGTGGTTAAATGCATTTAATAATATTCAAAACAAATGTAGAAACAGATCAAGTTTTTTTTTATATTTTTTTATACATGTTTACAGCGCCCTTTACTCACTCAGCTGTGGAGTTTGAAATTATTAATCGCACTTTCTGATTTTGCGAACTTATATTTTTATATTTTTTGAGTACAATTCGAAGGTTGACTAACTGAAAATACGTGCAGTAAAAAAGTAGTTTAGTTCCTTAAACAACGCACTAAACTCTTAAATACATGCAATTACTTTAATTCAGTTTGAAAAATGCACAGATCTCGCTCGTAAAGTAAATGTCCCAAAACCCGGGGCAAACATGTAAACACTTCTCAGAAGCCGACAGCTTTGGCTGCCTCGCAGATGGTAGAAGGGAGAGGGGCAGTCACAAGTAGCGCATAAAGAAATTGAATTCATTAAACATTAGCTTCCTGACACGATCGCTCGCCTTGGAACTTAAAACATTTAGTGTCGCAAGATGCAAATACATAAATTTTGTGGCCAGATCTCGAGTCAGCAACAGTTCTCCAGCTGAGCAGTTCTGCAGTCGTCTGCAGTCACTTTTAGTCGTCGCCGTGTCGGGCTAACAGAAGACATACACACGCGATAAAGAAATTCGATTAGGCATCAATTTTAAATGAGACGCATTTTCCCCCGCTGTCTTAGCCCCCGGCCCCTCTCTGCAGTGGCTGGCAGGCCGCCTGCTGCGGATGCCACGTAACCTGATATGGTGACACTCGTCGATGTTGCGACGTCGTCGTCGTCGTCGTCGTCGTCGTTGCCCCGGCTGCAATCTAATTTATGACTTAATTATCGGGCCATATTTAATGTGTCCAATAAACTAGTCTACAAAATTATACCAACACATCGTTGTTTAGGCTTGTTGGTCGTTGCTGCTGCTGCTGCTGCTGCAACCCCCGACTGCCTCCCTCCTCTGCTCTCTTGTGGCTTATTAGGCTTTTGCTTTATGCGTGGACGGGCAGAACGTGAATTCGCTTGCCCCACTCGAAGCTGATGCTGATGTTGATGTTGATGCTGTGGCCTCCTTTAGTTTTGCGGCCATCAATTTGCTTTTAAATGCAACAATTTGGTTGCCGCGCTCCACACTCCCCAGTCTGCGGTCTGTCTCTGGTCGACGTCATCGTCACCGCGTGCAGTCAACGTATTTGGGTTGGTCTTCGAACAAGTCACCAAGTCACCAAGTCGCCAAGTTTTTTTCTTTGCGCCTTCAACTCCAACGAGTGGCTGAAGCAATAAAAATTTCGTGAAGTGGCAATAAAATTCCATTTAAAATGGCAGCGATTATGTCTCAACAGACCATTAAAGTCACTCAAATGACAACTACTACTTAGGCGCACTCACACACACTCGCACACACACTCGCGCACTCGCACAACAGTTTTTGGATCGTCGATCGCGACATTTGATGTCGGCGCCGTGCCTCGCACAGTGGGACTCATTTAACGGCTCAAGTTTATTACCATGTTGCGTCGTTTTGGGGCGCGTCTCATTTTTTTTTTGTGGCAATGAAATTGTCGTTTGTGGAATCGCAACTGCAACTGCAACTGCCAACCAACTATTTATTATTTTTCAAAATAAGCTGCTTCCGCTTTCAGTTTTTGCTAATTGCAGCAGCCATTTATTTCAAAGTATTCGGCTTTAATGCTTAGCCTGAAATGAGATATTCGCCACTCTATATATATATATATATTTTTTTTTTTGATTGCCTTGCCTGTCCGTCGCTCTACTCGTCTGCCTTTTAATATCCGCGGCAAGGAAGTTGTCTTGATAACACTTTGGCATATATTTGTATACCCTGAACCCATTAAAAAATGTGGAAAAGTGTGGAACTGGCAGAAGATCGCCTTATCCAGAGTAGTCTCAAATTAGCCACTTCCGTCTTACTACCTGAACAAGTCGATCAAATACTCTTCAATAGTTGGGCACTTTAAATTTGGAATATATGTTCGCACCAGCATAGACTGGTCAGGTTTATTTAATTTTGATCGATAACTGCAGCCGTTTAGTGAATATCGATATCACTAAAATAGAGACATACATAACATATTTATCAACATTACAAATATTCCTTAGATCGGCGCATAATAATAGATTTTATTAATCGACTTTTGTTGTAGGCTTTATCGAGTAGAGCATTTTAGCTTGTTTCTATGAGCCAGATCTTCTATAAACGTTGAAAATTGTGTGCTTTTATGAAGAACTCCTTTGATTAACCAGCTCAACCAAACTCGTCAATTTTTAAATAAAAAAAGTTCTTTATTATTTTTAAAATTCAAGAATAGAATAGAATAGAATGGAATAGAATAGATAAGAATAGAATATTAGAAAATAAGAAAGATATGATACCTGAAGTTCGTAGTCAGCCTGCAGAAATCGAAATAGATATTACAAAAAAACTCACAGATTGTTCCCATGAAAGCTATTTGATATAGTTGTCTTTGCCCATATGTTGGAAGCATAAAGACCCTCATAACTGGAGAATTTTTGCTGTGATCTTATACATCTTGTGTAACAAAAAAAGTTATTTTTGTATGCGAACGTATCATTCGATTGACTGTTTCTATTGCAACCACAAAATTATGATTATATACCCCCTACATTGGTATAGATATATTTCCCATCCGCTATATGCTAATTTAATCGATGAACATTGCATAATGCCACTAAGTGCTTAGCGATAAACATACATTTTTTCAACATTCTGCGTTTTTCCAATGCGCTGTTTGTATTTAGCTTGAAAAACGCTGAATTTTCTTCAGGCACAGGTTTTTTACACTGCTCATTTCCTGCTGACTTAGCCGTTTTTATTCGTTGGCCATTAAGCTGTCTCATCGCATGCAACGAGCCAAGTGTGTGTAGGTGATTATGGCCAACTTCCTGAGCCATCATGCACTTTTATGGCAAACAGCGTTTAGATAAGGACTTGCAACCGAAATCACAACTGCTGTTTGGGAAAGGGAAGCAGCCTGTCAACTTTGTGTGTCTGGTATCAGTTTTCAAGAGATTTCAAAAATTGCTGTATAGATTTTGAGGCAAATGGAAATTTAATACAATTGGGTGAAGAGGACAGACAATGGAAATTCAATGCCATAATTTGGCTTTCAAGTGGCTACAACAAAAATAAGAAAAACAACAACAACAATAACAACAACAAGAATTTGAAGGCAGCTCCTGTGAGGAGCGAAGTTGATCCTCATTAGTGGTCACATGTCAGACTGGGTCGCATTTGCTGTATAATTTTGTCATTCATCATTTTTCGCCCATTTCCATTATTTTATTTTTTTTTATTCTTTATACGCTGCATGCCACAGGACTCGTATTTCAGCCGCTGCACCCCTCCCTCTCACAAACACGCTCACAATCTTTCAACTCCTGTGACATGTGACAACAATGTAGCCCGTTGTCATTGTCATTGTTGTTGCTGTTGTTGCTGTTGCTGGTAGCTGTTGCTGTGACACATTTCTTTTCCTGCTGTGTGTGTGGGAGCTCGAGGTGTGATTTTCAACAAGTTCGTTTTTGGCTCATGTGTGTGTGCCCTGGAAGTACCTTACTTTTTGTTGTTGTTTCTGCATTTGGTTTGCTTGTTGTTTTTTGTCCAAGGCATTCTTTTCTCTGCAAGCCGTAAGCCGTGCGATATATCACGCCCTGAAGACACTGACGGATGACTGACGCAACGCCAAAATGATGACGGAGTACCCCTAATGACAGCCAGAGCTGGTCAGCAACTGTCAACAAGTCCACGCATTGCTTACATATAAACACCTACTTATACATATGTACAGGAAATTGAGGTTAATTGAGATGGCTTACGCATTCAGAACTATCCACAAAAAAACATGTATTTTTAGAGTGTTTTATCAGCAACATAAGTTCGTGAAAAATGCATTTACTCAACACGTTCAACTAACTGCTTCAGTTCATTACACAATAAAGTGGCTTAAGCCACAATACCAACGATTTTATACCACAATTATTCATAAGTAAGGTAATTAAATTTTTTGAAGATTTCCAGTTTTACTTCAGCTATCAATAATATATAACAATATATAATTGTTATTGTATAATTGTCGATTGTTTCGTGTGCTCTTTTTATAATACTTTTAATTCAAGTCAAGTCTGTTTCTTTTGTGTATTTTATACTCCGATATATATCGACTAATGTCGAAAAACGTATTTAATTTTAATTATTATACCAAAAAAGATAAAAGTTTCTTTTTCTTTGATTTATAAATGCTTTAATATAATTTATCAAATAATTCCATTGAGCCAGGGCCATTTAATTAATAGTCAAATAACAAATCAGATTTTTTGGGGGGGTTTTTCATCGTATTTCTAAAGCAAAAAATAATTTAAAATAGTGTTGAAATATATTTCAAGCAGATAAGCAATGAAATTTGTATATTTTAATCATTCAATAGATAGCCAAGATACATTATTACAGTAAAGTCAATTACTATATCTAACTAACACCCTATTTTATATATAGTGGATTTTTGGATCAGTGTCAAAGAAAAAAGTAATTGCCTGCCATAAACTAATCATTCATTATTTTTCAAAAATTCCGAAGACCGATGGTAGGTATATATATTAACCACCAAAATTAATATATGACCCCAATAAACTGGGGTTTCCCCACCTGCTAGGTAGGATTATAAAAATGTTGCCTACTTTTAGGAGCTCGTTTCATTTGGATCAGTCTAAATAAAGTAATATATTTGGCGTGTAAAAACTTAAATAAGGTTGTATATTATATATATATATATCGATATATATCGGAGTATAAAATACACAAAAGAAACAGACTTGACTTGAATTAACTAGCTGAAGGCCCTAAAAGATCAAAATTGTAAAAATAAATACCGCAAATTTAAAAAGTAAAATTAAAATATTAAGTATTTGGGTATATCTGGTATAAAACTGTAACATTAACAGAAAGGATTGGGAATCCCTGAAAACCCCCAGATCAAAAAAATTACTGTTTAAGTTGTCAGATTAGTCACTACTTA
This sequence comes from Drosophila nigritarsus, assembly GCA_035044305.1. Lineage (NCBI taxonomy): Eukaryota > Metazoa > Arthropoda > Insecta > Diptera > Drosophilidae > Drosophila > Drosophila nigritarsus. The sequence continues at coordinate 1,247,002 of JAWNMF010000251.1, read as the reverse complement.
CTTTTCAAAGTGTTTGCCACATTTCAAAATAGAGAGAAGTTCTCAACTGTTGAGTTGTTCCCCCATGTTTGGCACATTTCAAAATAGAGAGAAGTTCTCAACTGTTGAGTTGTTCCCCAAGGCTTCGGTCGCAGTTTGAGCTTCAGTTGTCATTGCCTGCTGTGCGACGTCGTTGCTGCCACGGCGTGTTGTGCTCTGTGGCAGCCAACTGACAGATAGACAATCCTTGGCAGTCGGGCAGGAAGTGCACGAGACAATGGATGGGGTAGCGGGTAGGAAGGCGGAAGGGCAGTGCGTAAGACGAGTAGCGGCACAAAAGTTTCTACGGATTCTCGCAGCCTTTTGTGAGCCATTTTTTATTTATTTTTTATTTCTCTCTGTGTCTCGGCTTGATGGTAATTGTGAGTGACAACGCCTTGATGCCTGATTATGATAAATGAATTGTTAAATTGAATTAGGTGTTGCCGCGCTGCTGTCACTCAAAGCCATCCTCACGAATGGCCCCTCGCCCCTCGCCGCTCGCCGCTCTCCGCTCGCCGCTCTCCGCTCGCCTCTTCTCTTCACTCTTTATTATTATTTATTTTTGCGCTGAGTTTTCTCAGCCTCTACACAAATTAAATTGCATGAAATTTGATATTTTTCAGGGTTGTCAGCGAGCAGCCACCAAAGGGTTGACAGCCCGTTTTGAATGATTTGCCTGATGTCTGGTCTGGGGCTGGTTTGGGTCTGTGGCAACACAGGATGCTCGGCTCTGCTTGGCTCTGCTTGGCTCTGCTCTGGCCTGCGATTGCCCTCGACAATTGATTGTTAGTCTCGAAAATTAGCTCAGGTTACCGTAATTACGGGCTCTTTGTGACACTTTGTTTATTTCTGCATAGTTGAGCTCTCTCCAATTGCCAAGACTACATAATAACATTTATAAATTTATCTATCTGATTTATGGTGCCTCGTCAAATATGCGAGATGCTTCTGCTTCGACTTTCATATTTCGCATTGAACAGACTCCATTAATATCTACTTTGTAAGCATGGCACAATCACTGTACTTGTTGCAATACTTTGTAATGCAAAAAGTTTCATTGTATGCGCTTTACAGACTCAATATATACATACATTTATTCGAAATATAGAAAGAAGGAAAATATATTTTATTTTTCACTACACATGTTGCATAACCAATAAAAAAAACACTTTATCCAAACTAGTATAAGCATAGATGCAGCAGCAATAATTAAAGGAGAAATATGCAACAAGAAGCTTCCGCATACAACTCTGCAAGGATGAATATTGCTAGATAATGAATTATATTCATGCATTTAGAATGCCTTCCGTAATGGAAAGTCATTCACTAGTTCGCTGCTGGGTAGCGATAATTATGCTTATGGGCAATCATCGATTGCGAGATGCGTCGCCGACTTAGATAACGACTGAAAGCTATTCATTTTCCAGTGTCACAAATACGTTGCACACACACACACACTCACACACATACCGATCCGATTGTTGCACATTGAGTCAGCTGAGAGAGTAAACAGAGTTGACACCGACAACTGAAACCGAAATTCAAAATGCATGCTTGTCAACACTGTCTGTGTACTCAAAATTGTTCACGTATATACCCTGTACATATACTAAATGGGCTATACATTGTCCAAATGTGTAGATTTTAATATTTGTTTAGATTTTTATATATAAAATATTTGTTAGCCAAAAGTAAGAAAATTTCTGCAGACAAATTTCACTTTAACTTTTTCTGCAATTTATATATATATATGTTATCATATGAGATTTATATAATTTTAGGTATATATTCGATAGGTAGATCAAGGTTATCTTCTGTATACAGGGTATCTGTACGTGGAGCAGCTCTCTTTCTCTCTCCCTTTCTGGCTTAGCTCGAGCACTCTTACTTATTGTTACAACATATGTGCTTATGTATTTGTGCGCAGCTGCCACTGCCACTAGCCATTAATTTTCGGTCAACAGAAACAGAAACAGAAACTGAAACTAAAAACAACACCCATGCGTCGAGTTTCTCTTACGTTGCCTGCTCATCGCGTTGCGTTACGTTACGTTAACGTTGCTTCTGTCGCTGTCAGCGTTGTTGGCGCTCTATTCCATTCTCCACACAGCATACTGTGCACTGCACTCTCTCCACTCTCCACTTGGCACTCGGCACTCTAGCGCTGTCATCCAACAATGCTTTCACTGTCAGAGACAGAGACGGAGACAGGGACAGCAACAGCGACGAGGCGGAAGCGGAGGCGAAGACAGAGCGACAGGGACAGAGAGCATTTTGTTACTGTTGTTGTTGTTGTTGTTGTTGCTGTTGTATTGCTGTGCAATTTGTTATGTGTCGCATTGTTGTTGTTGCTGTAGATTTTTATAAAAATGTTTGCCATATTGCAACGCGGGAGAGTGCGGCACATGTCAACAGCAACGATGCATTCTGACAGCCCAATGACATTTTCTACATTTTCGTAAATTGCTTCGATTTGTTGTTGTTGTTGTTGTTGCTGCGTTCATGTGTGCGTGTGTGTGTGTGCGGAAGGTGAATTGCGAATGGATTCCTTTGTGTAACGCCAAATATGCAATACCCAAAGAGATTGCACGTTATTGCAACCTTCCTCTTATTGTGTTAACTTTCACAAATTTTTGGATTGTATAATTTTGAAAAAATATCTGCTTGAAAATGAAGTATTTTAAAAACTAAATTGTGTTTGAGAGAATTTTACATTATAGAATGGAAACTCTTAAGTGAAAAGTGTTGAGCTAAAATTATGCTTTGCAATCTGCAATTTGGGAACTATATCTGAAGAATCAAAATAAAAGCAAGTAAAAAAGTCGAGAGACCTCGCCTTGGAGATATCGTACACATAATTCCTTACATATTTTAAGTCGAATAGCGATCGTTAAAATTAAATAAACTTGATCTTGTATACGATAACTTATATTCCAAATTTGTGGTCTGAAGCTCTTATAGTCTCTCAGATTGGTTTGGTTAAGCAGACAGACTGACGGAAATACGTTAATTGACATATATAAGATATATAAGATCAAAGATGCCTTTTTTGCCTATAACACACATTGGCACAACTTCGTCAGACCCTAAACAACGGACTCTAGAAAAAAACTTGTGCTGAAGTAGAATATTTTCGTTCTGCTGATAAGTTTTAAGTCTCTTCGACTTGTGTCAAGAAATAATTCTTGTTGCTAAGTTTAGCTGCTGGTCAAAATCACAAAGATAGAACAAATTTGATTAATATTTTCAGAACTTCAGAAAGAAAAGGAATTAAGGGTAATTCTTAGAAATATTTCTATGATTTGAAGACAAAAAATAATAAGTATCGAGTAACAATTTTGGTTAAACTTGAATGACAATAAGACATGTCAACAAAATCAAGCAAGCTTTTTAATCATCTTTCCTTATTTATATTTATAATTTATTTAATTAATGATAACAAAAAAAATTCTACATTTTAAGTAAAAAAGTATTAAAATTAGTAATTTGATAAGTAATAAATAAATAACTTACTTTAAGTCGAAAAGTCTTTTAGTTTCTTGAGTATGTCTCTTCAACTGGCAGCTGTAATTCGAGCTAACCCTCCCCTCTTCGACGGCTAAAGTATTTGAGCTCCGGTTCAGTTGACTTTGTGCCCCAATATTTATTGCGCCCCATCAAATTGTTGCCAAGTTGAAATATCTGCTTGTTGGCACAACTTGCAACATGACCGCTAAATGATAAGAAAATTACGGGCTACACTTATTAGACAGCAGCGTGTCAGAGATAGCTAAGACTAAAAAAAACGCCGGCAAACAAAAGGCGTGCTAGGTTACCCAACACCCTACCTCCCCTACGCCCCTCCACCCCTACCCCCTGCCCCTCAACGTGGCGTTTTATCCTCGCCAATGCCATGGAAATCAGAAAGTGTAATAAATTTTAAACAATGCGGAAAATTTACGGTGATTTTCGCTGACATGCCCACTTCTGTGCTTTTGGCATACAAGCGGGGCAATGGTGGAGGGTAGGGTGGGGAAGGGGGGGGGGGGAGTTACATGGTGTTGGTAGACATCTACACAAAGAGAGTCGCGTCGACTTCAGGCGGTATATCAAAGTGTTTGAACGCCTTCGCCCCCTCAGGTTGAAGGAGCTGGATAAATGTGAACCGACGACGACGACGACGACGACGACGGAGACGTCACAAACTGTTGAAAGCGCAAAGTGAAAGATATATGACTTCAAGTAGGTGTAATCACACTCACACACACACTCACACACACACACATGTGAGCTTAAAAAATTGCACTAAGTGTTTTTCAAGGGAAACCTCGTCGACTCTTTGACTGCTCCACGCTGAGAAATTACTTGTCTGGCCTGCCGTTGTCATACCCTGCCAGAGAGGACATTGGAAACCATAAGACATATATATTGCATATATGGATTAACAGCCGATTAGATTTAGCTGCAATCTAGTATTTAAATTTTAAAGTTATTTCGATATTACTTGGCTTATATAAATATTTTTGTTGGAGCCGCATAGATCAGATCACTATTTTATATATAGCAGCCATATAAACAATCGATCGTCAAATGAGTCCAGACGAAACGTACTTAGCATGTGTTCAGCTCCAATGGGTATGGTTTCAGCTCCAATGGGAATGATCGCTCGAAAGATGAGTCCTTAATTATATAGCCTAACCAAACTTACCCATTAAGTTACCTATACAACTACTTGTCCTACTTTTGGACGAAAAATCATAGAGATCGAACTACTATATAATACAGATACAATAGCAACGATCGGTTGAAAGGTGAATTAGTGTTTTGAAAACTATTTCCATCAAATAAGTATCAAGATCGAACTCACTTGCTGTGGATGTCATTATGCCTCTAAGATTTGGAGGAAAAATCATTGATATCGACCCATGATATCATATATATATAGAATATTGAGTTACTAAATAAAAAACATTTTTGTTTTACCAGATATTCCAACTTAATGTGCCCAACATGGGTTTTATAATACTCCTAATATTTGGACAGAACACAATCATAATTGCTTACTATATTTAAATGTATAGTGAAACTTAGATGTCGGCAGTTTGGTATCCAGGGTATCTAAAGTTCGGCTTGCCTTCATTTCCTGTTACTGTTGTTGTTGTTGTTGTTGTTGTTTTCTATCTGAAACTGAAACTCGACCTATGCATAAATTGTCTTCGTCTTGGCTGCTCAGTGTAAGACATTTAAGGGGTTCCTTTGCCCTCTTTTCGCCACTCTCTCAATCCCTTACTCTCTCTGTCTCTCTCCCACTAACTCACCCTCTCTGTCTGTTTGTCCCTGTCTTTATTATTTTGGTCCCAGCTTTTGGCAAAGTATGCGTGAAATACGATTTATTGTTTTCGTTAAAAAGATTTATTACACAAGCTCTCGCTTCTCCTTCTCGCTCTCTCGCTTTCATGGCCTCTCTCTCTCTCAAAGTTTCAACTGCGGTTGAACTTTATTTGAAAAGTTTTCAGCAAATATTCTCAACTTGCTGCTCTGCGTCGCCGTCTCTAAGTAATGTATAATGGATTCCATTTCAGTTTCTATTTTTTAATCGTTTTTTCTTATCACGGCATATTGGCGCCGTGATCTATTGGGCAATACTTCCGACTCAGTTCACCACATTCGTGACTTTGTCTACTCAGATATGTTTGCATTTTAACACTTGTTTTAACAGTCACCAACTTAAGGAACTTTGTACCCAGCAAAGTGGTATTTTCATCCATGTTAACTATTATTCTTAAAGAAAAGTGTACTCAAAATTCGAAATGCATCATTATTTGAATGGTTTTTCACTTGACTTTAAAATTCAGTTTCATAAACTATAAGTAGTTTACATTATTATACCTGGCAACTCTGCCATTGCGCCTTCAAAGTTTCTTTAACTGTTCCAATTTATCATATTCAACGAAATTTTTTCTCTTCTATTTTCATTTTTGGCATCCAGCGATGCTCAAATATTCTTGGTAATTGGAAAATTTGTTAGGCTATATTGGACTATTTTTACTACTTTGTTAAGACTTATCAAAGATGTTGGCTCATGTCTAATGTTATGGAAGAAGAACCTATAGCTGCTTCTCAAATATACCTGGGATATCTTGACCATATCTATAACCACTTTAGTTAATGCATAACTAAACTGAATACACAAGTAACAAATTGAGTTTAAAATGCAGTTGCTTGATGTACTCAGCACTTTATATCAGTGTGTGTGTGTGTGTGTGGCAGCTGGCACCAAATGCATACAATGCAGACACGCCCCCACAATCGAAACTTTGAACCCTGTGGCAGCCACAGCTGACCCCACTCTGTTTGTAGTTATATTTAAGGGGATCTATGTTGTCAGTGCAGCGACACAAATTGCAAGCGCAAGACATTTATACACTTGCCACACACACACACACACACACACACACACACAGGCACGGACACACACCCATCGTGCTGAGCTGTCTCAGCTGGCGCTCAGCCACACAGACGTCAGAGCATATTATTGTAAATTGAACTCAATTACCACTGACAGCAGACAAATTGAAGTGGAAATTGAGATCTTCTTTTGGGTGCCCAAAAAAAAAGGAAAAAAAAGAAAAAGAAACTTAATAAAACTGAGAAATCGTAGTCTTATATTGCTGTTGGTTCGGGCGCTTCTGTCAGCAATATGCTTACATATAAAAATAAGTGGAAGAAGAAGAGCAACAATAACAACAAAAACAACAACAACAACAACTAATTCACTTAAAAACACTTTGCTCGGCCTCGGTTCGAAAATGTTGTAGCCCAGAAAATGTGTCTGGCAGTCTGTGAAATGTCATTTGTCAAATGCACTTTGTGTCAGTGTCTGTCCGCCTGTCTATCCCTCTAAATATATCTCTCTCTCTCTCTCTCTCTGTCTATCCATCATGAATTGCCCCCCTTACTGCTCACCTCAACGCTTTTGATGTGCATCTGTCAGAGACATGCGGGTGAATTTGTCTAAATTCCCAGCAAATACAAAGGCATATCTATATCTCAATACATATATATATATAGAGAGAGAGAGAGGGGCAGCATTAGAGAGGGAGAGGCAGAGTGTGTACTAGCTAATTTATGATCCAATTAGTCTGTCTCTTGGCCATGCATAAAGCAGCCGCATATATCACAAATATCATTATTACCAATAAAAAAGTACTCTGAGTAAAACAAGGACTACAAAATAGCTTGAAAACAGCTGTTAAATGGATTTTGAATTTGCTGATTGTAGCTTAAACGATATATAATATATATATATGTCCATTTCTATTATATATTACATTCTTTTGTCCAACTTTTCTTATTCGCATTACCTCCAGAAAATAATTGTTAAATTCATTAATAATTTTCGTACTATTTAGAAATAAATTCCACTTTTCAGAAATATATTTCAACACAGAGGAAAAAGTACACTTAAATCATATGTATATATGTATATATATATATATATAAATATGTATATATATATACGTATTCCTGAAGAAATATTCATTAATCGAAATTTACAAATTTTGTTGTCGAATATTTATATGCGCTAAAATATAATTTTGTCGATAACTGCCGTCGTTTCGAAAGTATCGATATAAATCGATATCCTCTTGCACAAGATCACTTCAATACATTAGTTTATAATCTTTGCCATTATTTATTTAACAGCTGAGTACTGGGTATCTGTTAGTCGAGCCATTTTGACTGCAACACTCTAACTTATTATTTCTGTTCATCCTTGTTTGAACTATTTTGTTTGATTCTATCTCTGAGTTTATCCATGCATATATTGTTCATCTATATATATATATATATATATAGTTCATCTCCCCACAATGCCCACCCAGCTTTCTTTATGTGGCAATTCGTGCGTTGATTTTATTGTTTCTTTCGTTTATGAGTCGTTGAATTTGGCACATGCCTCACTTTGAGTTACGCCTCAGACAATTTGCGAAGCAGTCATCAAGCCTCGAGCGGCAAACAGCAGAAACGCAGTTGCACTGTTGCACAATTGGCATGTCATGTGGCAACACTGTTGCACTGCTTTGGGTGGCAAACGCATCACTGAAAATTAAATGCTCTTGTCGATGCTATTTGCAGTCAAGATGAAATGGGTTAATGGTCGGGGCGTGTGTTGTTTTCTATTCTCTGGTGTTGGTTGTGTTGTGTTGCGTTGTGTTGTGCACACACAACATAACTCAGAGCTGACGATTTGGATGCGGTCCGCTGCATTCGGCAAATTGAAATCCACTGCACTCAAATGTGAACCCAAGCTAAATTAGAAACTATTTCTGAATCTGTGTACTATATTCGTAGCTGTAAATTAATTATTAGCTCAGCATGTGATGATAGAACTCTGATCTAAAAAGTTCCATCAATCTTAGTCAATCATTGTTCAATCAATTTGCCACGCATACAAGCATGGCAATTACTTTTCAGAAATTAAAATGAGTTAAGTAATATATAATACATAAATCACATTCAAAATATAAATAACTTTATTTGTCCTCGATTTTCTTTATTTTCTCTCTCTCTGTCTCTCTCTTTAGCTACCCTTCTCTCTTTTCTTAAGGATCTTAACTTTCGCGGGCATTCACTTTAGAGTTGGATATCTATTGTTTGAATGCACCAACTAAAGCTCAGCCAAATGGCTGGGAGATATGGTACCACGGCTACGATCGTGGAAGGGGGGTGCCCCTAGATTGCAAGGTGGGAGACGACATACCGTCGCCCCACTGCATTACAATAGTAAAGAATGGTCCACCGAGTCCCTGCTGCCCCTTACCGGGTTCCAGAACAAGATGGACATTTCCACATGGAATGTAATTACTAGGAGGAACGAGGGTGAAGGAGCCCTCCTAGTAATTGGAATAGACGGATTGTCCAAGAGATCAACTTTCGGTACGGGAATATACCCGTGAGTGGTCTTAGGAAGAAGGCTGGGGGGAATACGCAGCCCGCCCCAACAAGGAAGAAGGCCAAGGAGGTGCACCCATCGGACGGACCGAGCAGTCATCCGTCAATCGTCATCGATCCGTCGGAAGACCTGGCGGAAGATGAGGACTTGGCGGACATGACGCTCGGCCCAAAAGAACTGGGTCAAGTGGAAGACGGGGACACAATAATGTCCTCGCAAGAATTAAAAGAGGAGTTAAGAGAGGAGGAAGAAGCTGACGTCACACTGACGGGCAGCGGTGACGGGTGCAGCTCCGGGCCCCAGCCACCATGCAAGCAGGAGCCCCTCCTCTAGTAGATGACGGGAGTCATCACAACGAGCCTGGCCCAGGTAAACATCCACCGTGCCAAGGCAGTCTCGGCTGTCCTAGCGAGGATGTTTACCAAACGGCATCTCGGGCTAGCCCTCGTGCAGGAGCCATGGGTGAACAATGGCATTAAAGGCCTGTTCACGGCAAGCTCATCCTAACAGAATGCGTCGCCTTAACCAGGAAAAGATGCAGCATCCTATGGCAACATATCATGAGGCCCAAGGACATATAAACCCTCAACCCAACAAAGATTCTAGCATTCGTGCAGGAGTTGGGATTGAGGGAAGAGCATTTTTATTGTGTGAAACTGTGTGAAACAACTAAAATCCATAAAGAAATAAAATATTCTTGGGCTTTATATTTAGAAATTATTTGCAAGTATTCAAAATTATTGAAGTTTTTTGGCTATTGGTTTCTTAATATTTAAAGCGTATTTATATTAAGAATTTTTTAAAATTTATTTACTCATTGTATCAACGCCTATGAAAAACACACTCTGCTGATAAGTTAAAATTGTTCAGTGCAATTACATAAATTAAATGCCAAATGGCTTGCATAATTATAATATTAAAAAAAATTTAAAACACTAATAAACTGCACGAACAACAACAACAACAGCAGCAGCAGCAGCAGCAACAGCAACAAACAATGGCAACTAAACATCCGGCGGAGGTCAGAAAAATACAAAAAGCTCATAAATAAAGGCAGCTGACATGCTGCAGGCGAAAAGAATACAACAAAAACAATAAAAACAACAACTAATAGCCAAAAATGTAAAATCCCACAAAAGCCGAAATAAATATGTGTATAAATTTCGGTGCGCTGCGGCGATAAAAACAAGTGGCCAAAATCTCTGTAACCATAACAATGCTGCTAACAACAATAATAACTTATAAATTTGTAAATATTTCATAAATGGCACATAAATTAACACAACTAATGCCAAACAGCACCAATAACTACCTAGAGAGAGAGAGAACCAGCTCGACTTGCAGATACCCTCTGCAGAGAAGTCTGTGTTCAATTTGAGCTGAGTTCCTTAGCCGATTTTGATAAACAGACTTACAGCGGATCAACATTATGTCTGAGTATATGAAAATATATGCGGAATATGCTGAATGCGTTGCCTTAGTTAGGAAGAGATGCAGCATCCTAGGGAAGCATGTCCTGAGTCCCAAGGACATAGAAACCCTCAACCCAACAATGATCCTGGCATTCGTGCAGGAGCTGGGGTTGATGGAAGAGCTGCAGGCTCAGAAAGGGGGCACAATAGACCTTCTAGGTCGCAGTGCTGGTTCTCCCCAACTATAACAATAATAATATTAAGATATATACATAATAATATATATCTATATCTTAGCCGTTGCGTCTCTTATGGCTATCGATTTATATCGATATCAGCTTGTTCAGACAAACGGACAGTTCTAAAACGACTCGACTATTGATGCTGATCAAGAGTATATACACCTTATATACATAATCAATATACCCCTTCTCCACGTTCCCAACATATGCGTGGCATAACAACTGTTTTCATGATTTGTTGCACGATAATTGCAGCAGCTGCAGCTGCAACCAAAGAGTCACAGTTGACACTATGCTCGCTTTATCTAAATGCACTAAATAAAACACACATGCACACAGCAATAGAGAGTATATATATATATATATAGTATAGCCAGACATTTAGTCGGGTTGAAGGGGCAAGGGGCAGAGCAGCGTGCAACTAAATGCATAAATATTTGAATATGATTTACAAGCGGATGCCGCTGGAGCGCCAAAAACTCTAAACAGCAATATCTAAATTATATTTTGTGCGAATCATTTTGCACAAACAGGATGTTTACCACAGCGAAGTTGGTAAAATGTTTTCGTTGCATGCAACATGCCATTTGATAACTAGCGAAATACGCTTATGGGATTACGAGTGCACAGAAAATGTACTTTACGTAATCCCGTAAATCGGTTGCAGGAAATTCATCATCTATCCAGGCGTGGAGTGGCCAATTAAAGTGCGAAAATCTTCATTCTTGATCAAGCAACTGAAATTGGGATCTTTTTGACATTTCTTTGCTGAAATGAGCAAAGACTTTCTTTGAAGACTCTCTTCATAAACTCTTCTAAACTCAATTAGAATCATACGAATATTTTAATTAGGAATCTGACATCTGGAAGAATCTTTGCATTCAAAGAGATAATAAGTCTTGATTCAGTTATCTAATAATGATAACCATATAATTATCTAATATTATTTATACACACAATACGGCTGTATATCAGGGATGAAGAAAGACCGATGCGGGAACGGAGCTGGGCTGAGACATCAGGACTCCGACAAGCCAGGAGTCTCCTAGGTGGCTATAATCAAAAGCGATTTAAGCAAATGATATCCATGGGGAAGAATAGACTCAGAATACTCACAGGTCTATTGACAGGACACTGTAGACTGAGAAGTCACCTAACCAAATTAGGTATTTACAGCAGCAACATATGCAGGTTCTGCGGACACGAGGAGGAATCCTCAACGCACATCCTAGCAGAATGCATCGCCTTAACCAGGAAAAGATGCAGCATCCTAGGGCAGCATATCATGAGGCCCAAGGACATAGAAACCCTCAACCCAACAAAGATTCTAGCATTCGTGCAGGAGTTGGGATTGATGGAAGAGCTGTAGGCTCAGTAAGGGGGCACAATAGACCTTATAGGTCGCAGTGCTAACTATCCCCAATTATAATAATAATTAAAAAATAAATTTAATAAATAAATAAAATTAAATATTAATAAGAGTAAATGTATTTAATATTTTATGTTTATTTTTATTAGGTTGACATATTTTTTTGTTGTGTTAGTCGAAGTTTATCCATTATATTCAGGTTAAATTGATATTATATTACACATCTGAAGATACAGTTATTCTTGAATGAGAGTGGTCCAAATTTTGTAACATTTTAATTAATTAATAATTTTTAACTTAATTAAATTCAACTCCTTTGTGACTAAAGCAGTCATTTGTCAGTCTCGACCTTGGAGCGCTGGGATAAGTAAATAAATAAAATACCTGAATGAGGTCTTCGTGACCAAGGTCATTTCCCAAGCAAACTTTGGTACTATTATACAACATATAAGATATATATGGATAAATATTTATTTGATTTCTTTGCAATTCTTGCCAAGTGTGAGATTTGCAATTAGCCATTGGAAATTTGAGCACATTGAATGCATACCAGTAAACTAGAGCCACAGAGTGCTGCAAACTTTCAGAAAAGTGTCACAACAACTCGGCAACAACAATTGCAGCTGATTGAGTTGCTGCAACATCGTCAGTGGGAAGCCAACTGGGAACTCGAGTTGCTCAGAGCAGGTCTTGACCTGAGGCAAGAGCATGTTGCGCGCATGTTGTGTAAATGTTTATGTTATTGATTAATTACATTTACAACAATCAAAGTTCATTGAGTGATACCAATCAAAACAAGGCAACGCGACAACAACAACAACAATGAAAGCAACTGCAACGCAATGCAATGAATCTTCCAGTTGAAGTGGAAATTACTGACTGAGTGACTGAGTGACTGACTGAAAGACTGAAGAACATGTCTAATGCTAGCCCCCATCTCAACGCCTGCCCCAACCCCCTGCCACCGCTGCCACCACACTGCGCTTGTTGCCACTGATTGCTTGCATGTTGTTGCCTCTTGTCGGTTTGCTTGTATGGCATTTGTCTGTTTGCTCGCCTTGCTTTGATCTTGTTGTGTTCTTTTTTCCCTTTTTATTTTTTATTTTTTGATCTTCACTCGCTTTGATTGATCAATTAAATTCATTTGTAAACAAGTTCTGGGCTGGGACGATGACGATGACGATGACGATGACGCGCCACAGGAGACCCGAAATGAAAGACGAACACAGATTGTCTGAGATTTATTTGGTTTCTATTTCTATTTTCGGGGGTTAGCCACAACAAACAGCACAGCAAATCGCATATGACCAAAAGCAAGTAGAGCTATACCGTCAGTTACAGTTTGCAACTAATAATTACCAGTTACTAGTTACCAACTACCCAACTAACAGTTACCAGTTACCAGTTACCAACTATCCAACTGTCAGTTACACAAAGCACAGCCTGTGAGATTCAATTTTATTTTATTCGGTTTTTGTCTTCGGGTATAAAGCAAAATGAGAAATCAGAATTATATTAGATCTGAAATAGATTTTTATTAGATTTACTTCCCATGAGCTATCAGATTTCGACTATTTAACTTTTTAAAAAAAAAAAAATCTACTTTCATATTTATTTTGCTAAAATGGCCAATTGTAAATCTGTTTTCTAACGACTTTGACTAGCGGAAATATTAAAAAGGGTATCATTGACTCGACATGCGAAATAGTTTGTTTGAACAGCCATCTGCACACTACGACATTATCCCGTTGAAACCTATCTTTGTATGTATGCGTATGTGTGTGACCGTCGAGAAACAAAGAATTGTGTGTATCGAGACAATGATACCCTGTTTTAGATTTCCACCATACACTTTGCGGGCTGTGGTTGCAAAATTGATCAACAGTTAAACTACCCCTCTTTACGAAGAGTGGAAGATAGAGTGTTGCTGCTATTTTCGCACACATTCAAAGGTCCGCGCGATTCGTTAGCAATACAGCTACTTTTTTGCTCAAATTCATAACCCATGAGGGAGAACTAGAAAAGGTGCGTACCTGTTCGCACCCACGCACGCATGCTGGATTTGGAATTTATCCGCTATGTTTTCGCAGCGAAGTCAAGTAAAATTACCTGCGTTCGCTGCAAAATTTTCTGTCGATTTTGACACGTCTATGTATTGTCTGCTTAGTGCAAGTATCCAACGAACAGTTACTAGTTACCGACTAGCCAACTAACAGTTACCAGTTACCGGCCAGCATTTACCAGTTAGCAGTTACAAGGCTACAACAACTCTGCCATCAGCTGCCCTTGTCAGAGTTAGTATTGTGCTTTTTTATAGCTGTCAGTGCATTCCGCCTGTCAAGTGTCAAAAACATTTCCCCCCCTTCCTACCATACCCCATCCCTTACTTCCACAACATTCTGAAATGCAAATGCATTTACAAGCAGCGCAGCGACGCAGCGACAGAGACGAGAGAGACGCGTCGAAACGACTAAGCGACTGACAATTCACAGTTTTGCAAGTTCTCCTCTCGTTCTTCGCGTTCTGCTCGCTCTTCTCGCTCTAGCTGACAGTGACGGGCCAGCAGCAAAAATATGTGCGATGAGCAAATTCGCATTGTTCGCCAGATATTACACGACTCACTCACAATTGTTGCTGTTGCTGTCGTTGTTGCTGTTGTTGTTGTTTCGGTTGTTGTATAATACAAGGTTTTCGTTGTTGTTGTTTCAGTTGTTTTTGCTGTTGACTGGCGATTGCTCCGACATCGCTGACGCCTTGATTAAACTGTCATTTAGCTTCATTTATTTTGACATAAAACTGACAAGAGGCCCCCATTCTAAGTGGCAGCTTGAAATGCATTTTCAATTCAATACTCGTACAACAGTCATCAGACATCACTCCGACTGACCTTATAACTTATACACATACATGCATCTATACATATATATTTATGTACGTAATACATTGCATCGACAATAATTTACAGTTCCTCGAAACATCAACTGAAAAATGTTGCATTATAATATGAAAAACTCGTAATGCAAATATTGAATATATGACTAAATGCGTATATAAGATCAGAAATCAATAATATTAACACCAATCTAAGAAATGGATGTGCATTTTTCTTATAATTATAATTATTAATTCATTATTATTATATTTCTGATAATATCATTTGAAATAAGTGCAATCTGTTCTTATTTGATGTCATCTAAATAATGTTTACATTACCTAACCGAGATAAATGAAATATATTTATCTAAAATGCTGTCTTAAGATTCAATAGCTACACGATAATGGCAAATCCAGTCAATTCATTATATAGATAGCTAAACTATAAATTCCAAAAGTCACTTTTGCACGCTTCTCCGATGTGAGGCATAAATAAACTAGTCGGTGTGGCAGCAACGTTCGATTGAGGTGCAACTCACTTATGCAAAATAACAAGTGATTAAAATTCGTTGTGTGGAGATATAAAGCTGTCACTAAACATAAATTACAATATGTCAGTCTCAAGAACCTTTGACTTTTATTAATGTAAACATGAAAAGCAACACGCATGCTGAACGACCAACTGAGAAGGCCCCAGATAAATTCGAGACCCAGACCCAGACTCAGACTCAGACCAAGACTGAATCCGGTACGTGGAAGCGCTGACAGCGCAGAGAGAGAGAGAGAGAGGTAGAATGAGTGAGAGAGAGAGAGAGAGAGGGAGAGTTGGGTTATCTTGAGTGAAGTGTTTGCTGTTTTTTGGATTGCTACTCGAAGAAGATGCAACACTTGGCATTTGCCTTTGATTATGGTATAATAAGCGTATGTAAAACTGCATAATACTGGCAGACACACACACACTCACACACACACTCACACACACACTCACACACACACTTGCACACACTCGCACACACACTTAAAGTCGTACTTCGAATTGGGTTTTTGTATCTTGAGCTCACTTAGCGATCATATCATTTTGACATGCTCGTGTGTTTAAGCTGTCAAATTGCCTGCTGTCTGCGGCTGCTGACGTTGGATGCTACACGGCTCCATGCTCCATGCTCCATGCTCCATGCCACAGCCTGTGCCTCTCCTTCTCATTGCCGCATACGACTGACTATCTTTTTCTTACGTTACAACACACTCCATGCTCCACTCGATTCGCTAGCTTGGCTTGGCCTGTCTATTTGTATCTAGACAGGCACTCGGCCTTATGCCTCCTTAAGTTGACGTGTTACGCTGTCAGCGTGGAGAAAACCTCAATTTCAAGCTGTCAGTTTGTGTGTCAGCTTCAACTGACAGTTCTCCACAATGTCGTTGTCGTTGTCTCTCTTTCAACTTATGTCTTGCTTTTGCTTTTGCTATTGCAGACTTGCTGCTCTCACAGATACAGATACTTACAGACTTACAGATACTTTGCTCGGGCATTTGAATAATGCGCGCACAGCAAACAACAACAACAACTCAAGACCACAACTAACTGTTGTTATGGCATAGTTGCAACTTGTTACGGTTTAGTTGTTGTGGACACTTAACAAAGTAAACGACAACTCATTTGCTAAACAAGGCACACACTTAGCAACACTTTGAGATGGGCGTGAAATTAGTTGCAGATTGACAAATTTTAAGGAACAAGCCAAAGTTTTAGATACAAGAAAGTATATATTTATTATTATTATATATATGTATGTATATACAGTGGCGGACACCTTCTTTCGAACATTGTCAAAGAAAAAAAGTAATTGCCTGCCATAAGCTAAGCATTCATTATTTTTCAGAAATTCCAAAGACCGATGGTAGCTATATATATTAACCACCAAAATTAATATATGACCCCAATAAACTGGGGTTTCCCCACCTGCTAGGTAGGATTATAAAAATGTTGCCTACTTTTAGGAGCTCGTTTCATTTCGATCAGTCTAAATAAAGTAATATATTTGGCGTATAAAAACTTAAATACGAATGTTAATACTTAGTTTGATATCCTTTAGCCTTAACTACTTCCCTTAACCTATTAATCATGGAAGATACCAGCTTCCTGGTAGTTTCTGGGCTGATCTTGCTCCACTCTTCCCGCAGAGCATTTTTGAGGTCTTCTTTGCTGGATATGCTGTGCTTCCGGATGTTATTTGCCATATGTATATATATATATTATGACAGACTTCAGAACTAAAATAATTATAGTAAGCAAAGTGTTTAGGAATATTTATTTATTTTTAAATTGGTATTTATAAATCATCAACTTTAAATTATGAAAGAATCTTAATCACTAATTTTACAAAGATAAATTAATTATAGTTGATCATCATAATGTCTGGGTATAAGATAATAAGATATATCAATTGGAAGGTTCTATCTGCTGTGCTTCCAACGGAAGCTGATTAATATCGATATTCTACAAACTGGTGCAGTTATCGATAAACTGATATATCAATTGGCAGGTTCTATCTGCTGTACTTCCAACGGAAGCTGATTAATATCCATATTCTACAAACGGGTGCAGTTATCGATAAACTGATATATCAATTGGAAGGTTCTATCTGCTCTGCTTCCAACGGAAGCTGATTAATATCGATATTCTACAAACGGGTGCAGTTATCGATAAACTGATATATCAATTGGCAGGTTCTATCTGCTGTGCTTCCAACGGGAAGCTGATTAATATCGATATTCTACAAACGGGTGCAGTTATCGATAAACTGATATATCAATTGGAAGGTTCTATCTGCTCTGCTTCCAACGGAAGCTGATTAATATCGATATTCTACAAACTGGTGCAGTTATCGATAAACTGATATATCAATTGGAAGGTTCTATCTGCTGTACTTCCAACGGAAGCTGATTAATATCGATATTCTACAAACGGGTGCAGCTATCGATAAACTGATATATCAATTGGAAGGTTCTATCTGCTGTACTTCCAACGGAAGCTGATTAATATCGATATTCTACAAACGGGTGCAGTTATCGATAAACTGCTTTGGTTAAAGAGAACTCATGTTCCTGCAAGCACTTATCTGATCTGGAGTATACATATATACCTAATGCGATTGAAGATGCTTTCTTCTGAAAGGGTGTCCTATTCAAGTGGCGAGGAGTGTACAAAATCATAAACATAGACTGATATTCAGATCTTATGTGTTATATTCGCTGTTGAAAGCAGATCATGTCCCACTTTTATTGCTCATGATTTAATAGCTGGTAATAAAAAGTGGAGAAGTGGTTGTTGTCATCATAATTTTATAACTAAATGTAAATGCTGCTTGCCTTCTAAAAGAGTAGTTAAACAAATTGAAGGCTTGCCACATGCAGATTAGTTTGATTAGCATACAAATCTGTGACTCTGTCAATTGGTATTTGAAACTAGAATGTCTTCGTTATGACAGCTAATCCATTTTAATGCCTGATTTCCATCAGCCAGATAGAGTTATGGCTCTAAAGATGAGCTCAACGCGAGTCGCTTATGCGGCAGAGCATTCGTTTTATGGCCAACTTCTTGCTTTGGCCAGCAATGCGCTTGGGCGATAAATAAAGTTGTGAACATTTGCTCGATTTGTATGGTATGGGGGGAGAGGTGGAGAGGGGGGGGAAAGGGGAGTGGAGGTAGTATACTACACTGAATGCATTGCTTTATAAGTGCCGCTGCCCCAAGTGCCACAACTGTTGCCCCGGCAGCTGCCATGTCGTTGCACTGCGTCGGACACAAAAGATTTACGATTATGGTGCGACTATTAAAAAGTTTCGCCTCTCGCACACCTCGCCGGAGCTGAACCCAACTAAACCAAGTGAATCAACTGAGCCAACTCACTCAAGCCCACATTCAAAGTCAAAACAAAAATATTGTAAAAAGCGCACGAGGACTTTGCAGCTGGCTCAACGGCAACGACTCGACTCGGCTCAACTCGACTCGACTCGACTCGACTCGGCCATCGATTAATTATGTGCGGAATTTGGTTTATTGAGTTCGAGCCGCCTTTAAATTGTCTAAAAGACCAGAGAACTGAAGCTGTTACTGAGACTGTAGCTGTAGCTGTAGCTGTAGATGTGGCTGTAGCTGTGGCTGTAGCTGTAGCTGTGGCTGTGGCTGTGGCTGTGGCTGGAGCTGGGGCTAAAGCTGTCAGAGCCCCAGCGATCGCATCTGAACAGCAACAACAACAAGAGCCAGTAAGAAAGCTGTACGCAAGTGAACGCGACGAGCACATACCCTGTAACCAGCGGTGCAATTTATTCTAATATTGCTAATGACACTACAACAGAATTCTGCTTGAATGCTTGCTGAGGTTATGTTTTGGACTACAATTTGGCTATATCTTATCTGAGCTTAAAACTGCTGCAGTTGATGAATAAATTATTATTATTATACATATAAAATATATATAACACAAAAGAAATATATATAAAATATATTATTTAAGCTATGGCTTTCATTGTTAAACAATTTATATCGATAATCTCGAAGCGAGAGCAGTTATCGATAAAATTGATCAACATGATGCCATAACTATTACAAATTCGAAGTCTGTAGCTTGGACAGACGGACATGGCTTTATAGACTCGGCTGTTGATGCTGATCAAGAATATATATACACTTCATGGGTTCGTAGATGCTTTCTTCGGCGTGTTACATACCTTTGCACAACGTCATCATACCCACTTTAGCCATTTAGAATGGGTGCAGGGTATAACGAGAAACGGCAACGGGCTTCAGCGGCTGGCTATGCCGATAATTTATGAGTTTAACTATAATTTTGAACATTTACGTTGCGCCTGCGTGCGCTTGCAATATGACAATTTTCAGTAACTGAAGCTTGCAAAGTTGAAATTGCACAGGGGGCGACTGTATTTGGACTCGATGTAGACAGCTGCTGGTCAATTGAGTTGGCGTTGCCGACAGGCAGACAGACAGAGAGACGGGCAGACAGACAGCGTCTCTTTCTTAAAGGCAACCATTTTGTTGGCTTCGATTAGACTGTTAAGTTGTCAACCTCAAATTGATTTGTAGCTTATTTCTTCGTAGGGAATTGGCTCTGAGCCGAGTTAAATGAATGTCACACAAAGCGTGCGGCTTTTTGAAGGTGTTGTTCGCTGGCTGGCGCTCATTCGACTGATCATAAATCGTTGGCCTGACTTGAATTTATGTTGCTGAAAGCACAATTATAACTGGATACATTGCAGTTGGAAGCCTATCTAGCAATCTCCAGACACAATTCTCACGAAGGTCTATCAAAAATGGGCTTATCTAGAATGCATTTGCTTGCTTAATCAACACTTGTGCAACTGTTCCGTAAAAATATATACATATATAATTGTAAATTATGATTTATTATGTAAATATTTGTACAAACTTGTATATTTATTATATGCACAGACTCTGCGACATGTATACATAATATATATGTGTGAATAGTGTGTATAGATTGGAATAATCATAATATGGAATAATCTGGAGTATGGATCTTGTGTGTGGTCTCCGCAATATCATATTCATCAAAGTAGATTGGAATCTGTACACTCTTTGCCGGTTTGACTGGGGTGTACTTCCTCTATACATCAATGGGCTGCTTCTTATTAACCTTCCCTCCCTAACTAACCGTCGTGTTATGCTAGGAGTTATGTTTGTTAATCGCTGTACTACTAATTATTCCTTGCAAGAACCGTTTCGAGTACTCTATAATGATTATAACAAACTATACCATGTAATCAATTCAGAGTCCTCCATTTCTATAATTACAAACTCAATTTCCTCAATTTTCCCAACAAACACATATTTTTAGATTGACAGCTGGGTACAGGGCATCTCGTAGTCCAACACTCTGGAAACAACTAGATTAGAATGTTATAAAATAAAATATATTACAAATCAGATCGGATAAAATATATATTACAAATCAGATCTAATTTTTTCTTTTACTATGACAAAAAGTAAGAGAAATTATCAACTTGGAAATAGGAGAAAGACTTATTAGAAATCGCACAAAAATAGAATCAAAATTGGCATACTTAAATAATGAGTAATAAGTACAAAAAATAACTATTCAAATGTTGAATCACTTGAAGTTTTGAGGCATTCATTCCCCTGTATTCATATGAAATCAATCTTTATATTCATTCGTGATTAGTTGCTGAAAAACACTGTTCACTGATTGCACAATCTTATTCGACTTGGCGATCAATCAAATCACTTGAACAGTGTTGAACAGGTGCTTCATATTTTTAGTTGGTTTGAGCACACACTTGAGTGTGTGTGCGTGTGTGTTTGTGTGTTGGCTTGGATTTGGTTGTGCGATAAGTCGAATAAGTAATAAGCAAATGTTTGATGTGCTTAAGAGGCGACACTAAATGCCAAATTAAGTGTCATTGCTATTTTGTGTCTTATCAAAATCTGCAGCATAAGCAATTACGTGGTTGGTTGAGTGACATACCCATGGACGGACGGACGAACTGATTGACTGACTGACTGACTGACTGACTGACTGACTAATCATCTTTCGAAATTCATTGCGATTACATTTAATGCACGCTCTAATCCAGCAAGTATTATTTCATCTCACTGAGCTGCAGATTGTGAATCGTCTACGAGCAGTGTGTGTTTGTTGTGTGTGTGTTGTGTGTGTTTGTTGTGTGTGTGTTGTGTGTGTGTGTTGTGTTGTGTGTGCGTAAAAGCTGTTTGAAGTGGTTGTCAGTCTCGGTTTCTGTATCTGTATCTGCAGCTGTGTGTGTGTGTTTTTTGAGTGAGTTGGCGTTCGCTTCAAAGGAGTGTGCGACTTCTTTGACGGCAACGGATTTGCTTGCTTAACTCCCCCCCTCAGCACCCTTCCCCTACTCGCCTGTCACCCCTCATGTGTGTGTGAGTGTGCGTGTGTGTGTAGCGACTATAATCTGACATTTAATTAATAATAAAGTTGACAGTTTGTTTTGAGTGACTGTGACAGTTTTAATTGAGATTTGTTTCCACATAATGCGCTACAGCGGCGAGTGTGCGGCTTATGAATCTATTCATATATATTCATATATATTCAGCTCTATTCAGCTCTATTCAGCTCTATTCAGCTCTATTCAGCTCTATTCAGATTTATTCAGATTTATTCATCTCTTGTTTGTTCACTGATTGCTACCGTTATTATCATCTGATTTATTCTACATAGCTTTCAATTGGGATAATGGACATAGAAAAGGTTTTCGATTCATTTAATGACAATTGAGAGCCAGAGAGATCCTACAAAGATAGGCTATATGAAAAATAAATCCCCAATAGTAATCTCAGCAGTAATCATAATATGCTTGCTTCTTCTAAGATTTCGGCATCTTTTTTCTTAGATTGAAATTAAGTTTTGTGACGGACTCTGTGAACTCTCCCTGAAGACGAATCCAGATGACATTTAATATATATTCAGGTAAAAATTGAAATTGAAAATTATATATTATAATTATAAAAACAAACAAAAACAATCCCTTAATTTTTTGAGAAAATCCCAAATCGACGCCTAATTTCCTTGGTTTTTCAAGGGTTGTTGAGTTCGAACAGAGTGGTTCCCAGAAGTGAACCACATCCCTGGTCATCTATACATATTTTGATATATTTGTAAGCAATCGCACCTTATGTTTTGCAGATTTTTCTTCAAATATTTTATATTATTATATATTATACAGATTTATTCTAGATATTCCATTAATATGAATATATATAGTATGTATTTTATATTGTTTCTGTGATTTTAAGTGGATAACTTCCTACTTTTTCTCATCAAATATATATATGTATATCAGTGCAGAAATTTTGAAAATGTCTGAAAAATTCAATTGATATATAAAATAATTCATATATACAATGGATAGACATGAATTCCTTATATCACAAACGATTTTCCTGAATAATTCAACGAGAATTTTGAAAATGAGTATTTAAATTCTTTTGTTAAATTTAAAAAGATTTTCTTAACGTAAGTTTTCCAAGACTCCAGGTTTATTTGATTTCCTGAAACCATCAAAAATGGTAGAAAGGGTGTAAGTGAAGTGTGCGAAAGTATGGAAGAGGCAGAAATTAGCTTTTCCGAGACATTAAAGTATATATATCTATATGTCTATATCTATATCTATATATCTATATATACAGATATAGTCTTACAATTGATATATAATATACGCAGACAAACAAATTTCATTTGGATCGTGCTAGAAACACAGTTTTTGTTTTTTATGCCGAAAAAACTTTATATTTAGTAGCTGTGTGCAGGGTATCTTCTAGTCGTCTATTGTAGTCAGTTGATGGTAATCTAACTAGTCCACTTGCAAGTGACTTTAGGTGCTATCAGCTGACCACCGCATTGATCTTGAAGAGCGCCGCCGCCACTCCACACTGCCACACATGCAGCTGACACCCACTTCTGCTCTCTGCTCCCTGCTCCCTGCTCTCTGCTCCCTGCTCCCATTCATCCTCTGGCCGCAGGGCAAGTCACAAATCACTTGAAAAGCCGAGCAACAAGCACCGAGCATCGACAACAACAATGAGCATTGCTGCCACTCAAATGTGCCGCAGCACTTAAGTGGCGAACGTGAAGCTTTGCTGAGAGCAGACTCCATGTGTGTGTGTGTGTGTGTGTGCGCAGCAAGTCGATTGAGAGGCGATTAGCGCACAAAACACAAGTGGCATGTTTTGATGATGATCATCAAGCGCGTCTGATTGCTGGCAATCAAATGTCGCTTGTTGCTTGAGGGTGTTTTAGCGCTGTTGCCGGGTGCAGGCGGGGGAGGCATGCTCTTAGAATAGAGACACGCGTAGAAACGTTTTCAAATGGCTACTCAATTGAGCTGTTAGGCACCCGGCCACACCCCCAACTCAGTCGCAGGCATTAAGCGCGATAATTGAGTTTTATGATTGACACGACAACTTTGCTTTTTAAATTGACATCAATTTCAATATGCAGCGAACAAAACAAACCGAAAACAGAAAAACGGAACAGAAACCGCAAAGTCATGCGAATTGAACGAATTGAACGAATGAACAAATGAATGGCGCACGAATGCTGCGAATGTGAATGTGAATGTGCATGTGAATGTGAATGTGAACATTGAAATCCGTCGAGCAACGAACGATCTTTCGGTTCGTGCCTGCGTCGCTGTCTCAACGATAAATAGTGCAATAAATTTCAATTACAGTTATTTCGCTAGCACACACACACACACACACAAGCACATACGAATACGAAATCAAAAAGAAACACACAGAATTGTCAAGCATACAAAAACTATTCAAGTGTTGGTCTGGGTCGGCGGGGGGTGGGCTGGCGTTTGGGCAGAAGCTAAAGGCAAAATATGCGCACACAAATTGTGATAAATTTGATGTTAAAGTGCATGAAATTATATATGGGCGACACATTTGGGCACTCATAAATTGTATTTAAACAATTTACAATTGTCATTCGACAATTGCTTGCCACTGCCGCCACCTCTCCCCTCTCACTCAGTAACTATCTCTGGCTTTACTGCTGCTGCAGTTATACAAAGTTTTTGTCACTTTTGCAGTTTGAACTTTTCTAGTGTACAAGTGCCTCAAATTAGGGGTGTATTTAAATTGATGTATGTATGAGCATAGCATTTAGGAGCAGTCTTTTGAAATGCTACGCTCACTTGTAGTTTATTTACTACTGTTTACTATTACTACGAACTTTAACAGAGAGCAATTGCAGAGCCAGTCGATGTAAACTGAAATAAATGCTCTTTTGCTCTGCTCTGCTTACAAATATTTGACTCTGATCTTGCTTTTGCAGCTGCAATAGCAGTACAATTTCCATTGTGCTCTCTTTAGTTGTAGCAATAGCAGAAGAAACGGGAGCAGAGATTAGCAGCTCAACTGCAGAGCATTTGCTACTGTTACAGCAATCACATACAGTGGCGGACACCTTATTTGGAACAATGTCAAAGAAACAAGTAGGCAACATTTTTATAATTCTACCTAGCAGGTGGGGAACCCCCAGTGTATTGGGGTCATATATTAATCTTGGTGGTTAATACATGTACCTACGATCGGTCTTTGGAATTTTTGAAAAATAATGAATGATTAGTTTATGGCAGGCAATTACTTTTTTTCTTTGACATTGTTCCAAATAAGGTGTCCGCCACTGTATATGTTTTGCTCTTGTGCTCACTATTCTGCTGACACGGAGCAGTAAATTTAAACACTGTTTAAAGCATTTAAGGGAATATGATAGATGCATGTGCTCAACTAGAACACACCCTGTGCTCCGCTTAGACATGAAATGGTACTCCACCTAGGGTATACTCAGATAGCATACAGACCATTTAATGTATTGTATATTTTACATATGTAACACGTTTGTGATAAGCCAAAATAACTGACTATGCAATACTCATAAGACCGCAGGGCTGACTATGACTATGCAGCCCTGACTATGCAATACTCATAAGACCGCAGCGCTGACTGTGCCTATGCAGCGCTGACTAACCAGCCCTAATAAGGCTGCAAGGCTGACCATCAGTATGCAGCCCTGACTATGCAATACTCATATGACTGCAAGGCTTACTATGACTATGCAGCCCTGACTATGCAATGCTAATAAGACCGCAGCGCTGACTGTGACTATGTAGCGCTGACTATGCAATACTCATAAGACCGCAGCGCTGACTGTGACTATGCAGCCCTGACTATGCAATACTCATAAGACCGCAGGGCTGACTATGACTATGCAGCCCTGACTATGCAATACTCATAAGACCGCAGCGCTGACTGTGCCTATGCAGCGCTGACTAACCAGCCCTAATAAGGCTGCAAGGCTGACCATCAGTATGCAGCCCTGATTATGCAATGCTAATAAGACCGCTGGGCTGACTGTGACTATGCAGCCCTGACTATGCAATACTCATAAGACCGCAGGCCTGACTGTGCCTATGCAGCGCTGACTATGCAGCCCTAATAAGGCTGCAAGGCTGACCATCAGTATGCAGCCCTGATTATGCAATGCTAATAAGACTGCAGGGCTGACTGTGACTATGCAGCCCTGACTATGCAATACTCATAAAACCGCAGGGCTGACTATGACTATGCAGCCCTGACTATGCAATACTCATAAGACCGCAGCGCTGACTGTGCCTATGCAGCGCTGACTAACCAGCCCTAATAAGGCTGCAAGGCTGACCATCAGTATGCAGCCCTGATTATGCAATGCTAATAAGACCGCTGGGCTGACTGTGACTATGCAGCCCTGACTATGCAATACTCATAAGACCGCAGGCCTGACTGTGCCTATGCAGCGCTGACTATGCAGCCCTAATAAGGCTGCAAGGCTGACCATCAGTATGCAGCCCTGATTATGCAATGCTAATAAGACTGCAGGGCTGACTGTGACTATGCAGCCCTGACTATGCAATACTCATAAGACCGCAGCGCTGACTGTGACTATGCAGCCCTGACTATGCAATACTCATAAGACCGCAGGGCTGACTGTGACTATGCAATACTCATAAAACCGCAGGGCTGACTATGACTATGCAGCCCTAATAAAAATGCAGCGCTGCATAGCTGAAGAGGTGAAATATAATTACAGACATTGATCAACATTGTGCTCCAGATATATCCTACTCGAGCTCAATTGACCAGATAATTCTTGTAAGCATGCTTATTGGCACATTAAAGCCATGCCTTATTGATGCTATTCATTTCATTTATTTCTCCGCTTCCCTATGGCACTTTTCGTTAAATTTCTGTCATAATTTGATATGTAAAGACAGCTTTGTGGCAATTGAATTGGGGGGGGCAAGTAAATTGCCTGATCCCAAATTGAGTACTGTCTGCAGCACCCAACAGCGAGACTCAATCAAATTACAACATCAAAGCAAATGTCGTCAGAGGCTTTCCACGTGGAAAGTGCTCAAAAACAGAGTCCGGAGGAGAGTGCATGCCAGGCTCAGGCAATGCCAACCCACAACTCCGACCTACACTCAGAAAAACATTCGATTATTTTTTTTAATTAGAAATGTTTTCAACTATAAAGAAAAATAGGAATAAAATAAAAAAACCAGTAATGAAATTTACTTTATCGGGTTTTATATTAGAGATTTGCTGTCGTCTTAGAAGTCCAGTATCTCAAATTGCAAGTTTTTTCTTTTAGTAAATATGTAAGCTAATTAAAGAATTCTACAAAAGTATTTACTTAAATCTAGGCATATTTTTTATGAGTGTACAACTCCAACCTCCAACCTCCGACTCCGGCTGAGAGCTGCTCTGCTGGCTGTCAGTTGCCAGACGGCAACGTCATGGTCATGCCGTGGTCTCGTTTCTGTTGCTGTTTCTGTTGCTGTTGCTGTCTGACAACTTACTTTGGCATTTGGCTGTCAACATGCTGTCAGACATTTAAACAATAAATGACCAAACACTTTTCATTATGTTGCTCTTTGCGGTTGCTGTCGCTGCCAGCCACAGCCGGCCAAGAACTGAGAGAGAAGAGAGAGATTTGTCGACTGACAGAGACAGCAAAAAGCTGAGCAAACTTTGCTTTGATGCCCACCGACAAAACGAATGCGAATAAAAACCAACCAACCAATATGCAACACTAGTTCGATTCAAACCAGAGACGGGAATGGGATTGGGAATGGGATTGGGAATGGGATTGGGAATGGGGGCACAAAGTTTTCGACGTGCGTATGCATGATTTGGAGTCTGATGTGGGTCAAAGCGGCAAACAGTGTCCATCACTTCTGGCCATTCCCCTTGCCCTCCGCCACTCATGTTGCACAGACAGAGGTCAAAGTTTTACGGCTGTTGCCTGTCATAAAAATGTTGCCAAAAATGTTGTTCTGCACCCCAACACAGACCGATTTTTCCTTCTCGTTTTTTTTTCCTGTTGGGCTGTCCGAAGTCCTTTGTCTGTTATACGAGAACCCATTTCAAAAATGTTGACACTCAACAGAGGGCAATTAAATTCATTTTTCATTCATTTGCTCTATGCTCTCTCTGCCTCCCTCTCTCTCTCTCATTCTCTCTCATTCTGTGCGGGCTGTGCTGGACACAGTTGGCAGCCTTGTTGAAGCTAACTGACAGATTGCGTTGCAAAATTGAAAGGTTTTTCCATGCCCATTATTGCCACGAAAATTGCTTAAAATATCCAATTTTCAACAGACTCAACTCCCATTGAAAACATTCGCATTTTTTGTGTATTTATTTGTTTGTGGCTCCTTGTGTGTACAATTTATGATTCCATTGGTTTGAGCATTTGGAATTTGTGGCATGTACTACAAAGGAGGTTTTTCGACATGACATGTTATTTGCCACGTCACATTGTATATTTACCAAACATTATGTAATTTGTCACGAAATGGTTGAACATTCATTAACGAGTGCAAAAATATATATTCACGAATAAATATATCAAATAAAGACCATTTTTGCAAACATTTATTGGAGAAGATACAACAAATAAAGGATAACTTAATATTAACTTAAGCATTACGTAACGGTAAAGTTATTCATTTGATTTATGTTATCGAGTAGTACAGCATGTCCTCGAGGCTTTGGAAAATATGCAGTACAGCTCTGCCGTATTCCTGGATATCCAGCAAGCGTTTGATCGCGTATGGCATGATGGCCTGGTCTTTAAGCTTAAGTCCCTACTACCATCGGCGCCGTATTTACTGCTGAGGTCCTACCTGCTTGGCCGTTCTTTTATGGTTGAAGTTAGGGGCGTGCGATCAAACATCCGCCGCATCGGAGCGGGTGTACCGCAGGGTAGTGTCCTCGGACCTGCCTTGTACACATTGTACACCGCGGACTTGCCGATTCCTGTAGCCAGAAACACGCTGCTTGCCACATACGCAGATGACACTGTGTTTCTTGGTAACTCCTCCACTGCTTGGAGAGCAGCAGCGGTTACGCAAAGATTCTTGGATGATTTTAGTACCTGGGCCAACCGGTGGAACATCTGTGCCAATGAGAACAAGTCTCAGGAGTGGTAACTGTCCACCCGTCCGACTCAACAGCACGATCATACCTCAGGGGAACCATGTTCGCTACCTGGGTATGTATCTGGACAGGAAACTTACCTGGCGCAAACACATACAGATCACCGCAGCAGCGTGTAGATCCCAGAGGGCGAAACTCAACTGGTTGCTGAAGTCATCCAGCAAACTCAGCTTGAGCAACAAGCTGCTGGTGTACAGGAGCATCATCGTGCCCACATGGACATATTCCATTTTGGGGCACAGCGGCAAAATCTTGGGTTAACCACATTCAAGTTCTGCAGAACAAGGTCCTAAGAGACATCTCTGGTGCTCCACCCTATGTGAGCAATTTGACGCTGCACAACGACTTCTGTGTACCGACAGTAACCAGTCAAAGTCGTTACAATGACCGGTTACATAACCATGTTAACCCATTGGCCGATAAATATCGCTACGTCGATTAATATTATTGCTGTGGTCACACATGTATCGTGTTTAGCTTTATGTATTCCATAAGTCAGTTGCTGTAAATCCTTCACAATGTGAAATAAATCCACAAAGACAAACTTCAACAATTTGAAATTGACTTCATTTAAGACAAGTCTGTTGTGAAAGGTCTTTAAATACTTGAATGCCTGCTGTAGGCATTATAATTTGGAGTTAAGCATAAATGCTTATAAGTACATAAATATGGGCTACGTGGCAGAGATGCGTATTTCCTGGGTCACAAATCTTCCAGCAGCACCAGCCATAAATACCTGAATACGCCGAACGTATTCCACACTTCCACTCGGAGAATGTCAGAATGGCATTTAAGTGCTTTTTTTTTGGCCAGAGACGCATTAATGGACCTAAAAACACGTCGTTGGCATTTTTTGGTTCGATGCGGAGACCATCAGAACAAATTGCTTCACACACACATTAAGAAATTTCCCATTTCCCATTTCCCATTTCGTTGAGTCGTTCTCCTCCCCTACCCCTAATGCGCTCCATCGTTCGTAAGGATCTGCTGTGGAGCGGAGGGAGGAGTTGGCCATCGGCGACCATAAATTTTGTTTTATTTATGAGCATTTAATTTTTGTAACATTAATTTAAACATAACTGCCAAAACATAAATTAGCTTCCGTTTCAAACTAATTATGCCGCCTGCTTCAGTCACAGTCCCTTGCCCCCCGCCCCCTCCTCTTGTTCATATTGCGGCAATCGCTCAAGCATGAAAATCGTTGACTGCACAAAAGGCAGCCCACATCAAACACACAGAGAGACAGACGGTCAGACAGACAGATATACCATGGCATAAATTTAAATATATGTACACATTACTCCCTCTCTTCACATATACCTTTCATTCTATCCCCCTGCTCTCTCTCTTTCACTCTCTTTCATCCTCTGTCTAACTGTTACTTACAATGCGTTTTATCTTTTTGGCTGCCCTTCGCTCTGTCACTCGATGATAGCTCTGCTAGAGATAGAGAGTTGAGTGGGGGTGTGGAGTAAGTTCCCTAAGTGCCGTTACACATGCATCGACAACGCATGCATATAAATTGTATGTGTGTGTGTGCGTGTGTGTGTTTTGCCGCTGCTCTTTTGAACTGCCATCAAATTAGTTGTTCATCCAAGCAATTAACCAAATGCGCCCACAGTGCCAAACGAAAGTGACTCGTGAGGATCAGGGCTACAGAACATGCATTTGCATACCAAGCTGTCAGCTAACAAAACGCTTTATTTATTTAAGTTAAAAACAAATACAAAAATTCCCTCTCGCACTCGCTCTCTCTCCCTCTCTTTCGCTGTCTTTTGTGTTTTAAGAGAGTCGTATATTTGAAGTTATTCTCAGTCCCCAAATTTGATTTGTTGTTTGCGGCAGCCCTGGCCAAAAAGAGCCGAAAGCCCGCCAACATAATAATCATAAATATATCAGACAGCTAACTTTTGCTTGGCATAATAAAATCCAATTAAAAACCAAAGAAAACAATGTTTACGACCTGACAGCGCCCACTACTCGTTGTGGGAGGGGTGGGGCATAGGGATGGGGGTTGTAGTTGCTTTTTGGGCTAAAGGGCTGACGAGGCGATTGCGTTGAGTTATGTTAATGGCACTGTCTGCGCCCACAAAACGAGTGAGTATGCGTGTGTGTGTGTGTGCTTGTATGTGTGTGTCGTTGTATTCTCCAAAAAGTGCGTTTCACAACAGCTGTTGCTTGAGCTGGGAAAGAGTAAGGGTATTCCTAGTCGCCAACTCAGCAGTAATATACCTTTCAAGTTTGGTGACTATAGCTTTTAAAGCGTGTGAGATATATGGGCTTGTCGATTTACATCATCGGATGTATCGGATTTGGGAGGCGGAGTGGGCGTGGCCATCCAATTTTGTGTCGATCTCCTTCCAAAATGTGGAAAATATGCGCAGCTCAGATTGCTAGGGCCGAAGTTCCTGGCGGCGGCGGATGTGGGCGTTATCTGAAAATGTATATGCCAATCTCTGCAGGAGGGTTCCAGCAAGTTACCTTCCAAGCTTGGTCACTATTTCTCTACAATTGTGGGGGATATGCGGACTTATCGACTTACGCTTTCCTATATATCGGCGTGGCTAAAAACATTTGCGGAAGATAAACTGGGGCCTGGGGTCGGGGTTGAGCGTGGTATATGTTGATCTTCAAAGGACAACGCTGTAGCCTTAAAATGATGACCTTGTCGAATTGTGACTATCGATCCTATCGATTTCCTAGCTCCCTAGTGGACGTTTTCACACTTTGTCTGACGCGGGTTAAGGTATAGCACAAGTGAAAGAAGTAGAAAATTCGGAAATGAAAAACTAACTTTGCTGATTAACACTGATCAAGCAAATTCGCCACTTCTTATCAGAAAGAGAAGGCACTAAAAGTCAACTTCTATAAAATAAATAAAAGAATTATTTAAATGTTCATTACTTTATTCGATTTATATAGTATTTATAACAATGCATATGTGACACCAAATAATTACTAGTTTAGTTAGTCTAGTTAGTTGGATGTTATTTTCAAACAAAAAGTAAATTTTACAAAGTTCATAACTGCGATTATTTATCATATCGGAATAAAATTGTTGTGTTTTTTTCGCATGTTGTGCGAGGTAGTTCTCCTGCCGCTGTATGATAGGCAAAGGGGATTGCCAGAAGGGCACAGGTGAGAATTGCGGTCTAGGTTCACATTTTAATTGAAATGTTACGCTTTCACTTGGTAAGTCGAGACTGATGTGAACTGAACGAGTCTGCTGCACTTTTATACCATCTCAAACCTTGGCAAACACCCAAAAAAAACCTTTCTAGTAAGTGTGCACAGCCGTTAAACATGTTCTTAAGTAAATGTTAATCGAAATGTAAACATTTAAAATAATTTTCAATTGACATATAAAAACATTTAGCCTTGAACTCAAACATAAACAAATACTTTTTAGACTTTAAGCACAGCTGTTCAATGATGTGAATTAGCATACACTTAAAAAATAAACTGCAATTTATTTAGTATTCCAATCTATTGCAGGTCCTGTAAGCCATATACCGATAAAAAAAAAGGGAGAAAACGTTGCACCTTCTACCATAGAGCAGGGTGGGTGCAGCCAAGTAATGCCCATCTTGGCAGGAGATTTTTAGTAATCTACCGTCCAAGTCTGCCTCAAAAATTGGGCTTATCGGAATGTTTGAGGGAAAGAGGGAATCTACCTTCCAAGCTTAAATTGAGGTATTACCTTTTACCGTTTTTTTTTTGTGAAGGGGTTTTTGCTATTGAAATGTGTTCCTTGCAATCTTCCTTCCAAATCTGGTTGACTCTAGCTTTCAAAGTATGTGAGTAATGTGGTTTTATCGATTTGCACTTATCGATTTAATCGATTTCCCAGCTTATAAGGACCGACAGAATGACGGACATTGCACAAAACCGATATACTCTTGATAGCTTCGTTAACTGGGTATAACAACCAACAA
Source organism: Drosophila nigritarsus (assembly GCA_035044305.1). Classification (NCBI taxonomy): domain Eukaryota; kingdom Metazoa; phylum Arthropoda; class Insecta; order Diptera; family Drosophilidae; genus Drosophila; species Drosophila nigritarsus. The sequence goes on along the minus strand of JAWNMF010000251.1, from coordinate 1,214,140 downwards.
TAATTCTTCAGCTAACACCACATAATTCACCAGGCACAAAACGCTAAACAGCTGAGCGTCTTTTTCCCCCACCCCACCCCACTACACCCCTTGCCCAGTTCAGTCAAGTGTCAGCGTAAATCTTAAAATTCACGAAGCAGAAAGTGTTGCTCGGTTTCGTTTGGCTTGGATATATTGACTTGACCAAAAGCAGTTGGCAGCAGTTGGCAGCAGTTGGCAGCAACGAATAGATACACATAGTAAGTAACTACAGTATCTGTGGCAGTGGTTGTGGGTGCTCTGAGTGGATAAGGGGGTTTGGTGGAGAGCGGGGAGCGGGGAGCGGGGAGAGTAGCTATCCTAGTCGAGGCAGGGGCATGCACTTTATTATTTATGGCTGTCGAGTTGAGTACGAATTCATTTTATTTATGAAGCAAGTCAGCCGAGCGGCCAACCAAAGCAGCCAAAACAACCCAAAGCAGTCCAAAACAACCAAAATGGCCAACTGGGTCCGCTGTCGCTGCCTGACTTGGCCATAAAAATTGCGAAAATTTGTTTTCCACAAAGAAACGCGCAAGCACAATAAAAGAGGAAGACGAAGAACTTTGGTGAACGATTATGTAATCCACAATACACAGTGGCTGAAAATGGAAACATTTTCCGATCAAATTATGCGAAAATATTATGCTAAAAATAAACAAAAAAAAATTGTTTAAAATATTTATTTAATTTTTGAGCTCTTTATATGTTGCTGACTCCAACCCTTATTTATTTTTCATCCATTCCAATATATTTCGAATATTTAAAATATTTATTTCTGTTCCTCCTTATATGGGAATTTCAATAGTTCAGCCTGAATGTAAGCCTGAATGCAATAGCATGGAAACGCCTAATATGCTGGCTATATGCATGCAAAAGATAGACTTAGAAGGACAATGTGGACTAAGGAGTAAACTAACCAAACTAGGTATGGTCAATAGCGGAATCTGTGGATAGCGAGGAGGAATCCTCACAGCAGATGTTGTCTGTCTCTGAGCAGGAGAAGATGCTGTATTTTAGAGAAAATTAGTAATCAAGTTGAAAGTCATGCAGTCCCTCAACCGGACTGAGACTTTCCACCAGACAGGATCTATGATTTTCTTAAGGAATGCAAATCGATAACGGATATCCTAAGAAAGCTGTTATTTACAAGTGTTAGCCTCTCTAAAAGCCGGTTGAAGAAACCAGCTTATCTGATATTTATAACGATTATGTTGAATTCGAATTATATATATATATATACATAATATACTATATGTATGTAAATATATCAGCGCAGATGTATGAATAATTAATGTCTCAAAGTCAGATGCATTTGCTCAGTTGAAGAGATTCGCACAATTCAGTGCATTTCAAGTTAACCCAATTGATCCCATTGTGCAACGTCCTTTGTACTTATTCTACGTCGATTGTCCTTGCTGGGACGCCCCAAAGTATGCAATGCGATGCCGATGTAGCCTCCGACACTTGGACCATGAGTGTGGCACGGCTTCTTGGCCCTGGTGGTTAGGTACATAGCAATTTTCGTGTCGGCTAATTAGCTTTGGGTGTATTGTTTATAAATTTATGACGCATGTTAAATGGGTTTAATTAATTTATGGCACTCTGAGCCAAGCAAAACAGAACAGAACGGGGCCAACCCCGCAACGAAGCTTCCCTCAATTGAAATTTCTCTTGTGAATTATGTTTATGAGTTGCGGTCATTAAGCGTTCACTTGCCACATGTTGATTGGGTTTGTTGTCAGAGAGAATAAAACCCATCTGACGAACCAATTAAAACTTAAAACTCTGCTCACTTATCGCCTCCAGGATCAAACACCAGAACACCGAAACACCAAACACCCGTCGTCATTTCCATGGTGTCCCACTGGGCCAGACAACTCCATCAGAAATATTCCATATGTGAACCGAGCCGAATCAACCCCAGTAAGATGTTTATACTCGCATTATTGTATTGTGTATTATTGTATATTATTATGCCGTTCAAATGCACATTTCTCATTTCACGCTATTCCAAACAACTCAATTGAATATTTCTACCCTAAGCTCGGGTATTTCCACTTTCCACACTTGTTTGTGCTGCACCTCTTTTTGGAGTTATTATCTTTCTTTTCTTATAGGTAGAGTTTGGTAAGATGATCCATTTGATCCATTCTTGGATATAATTGAAATGTATTCAAGTCCAAAATATTCAACTTATTTGATGTTATATTTGAACTGGAGACAGCAAGTAAATATTAAAACCTAAACAATTATAATTTTAGATGTGCAAACACATATTTGAATAGATATTAGTTAAAAATGTCCTCAAAAAAATGTGATAAGAATTTCTTTTATTATTTATTTGTTTTACTTAGCTGCAAATATCATATTTTTTGTGGTATGACTCTTAACTTGACTATATAAAAGTAAGTACTGCACGCGTTTCCCGAATATCGATAGATATCGATTGTCGATTGCAATAATTAGAAGCAATTGTACAGAAATAGCCTTGCTATTGTTAACCCACATATTTTCTTGATCAACTGTACAAATTTCATATAGATGTGGATATCTAAGTAATGTTGGCAAGAGCCGAGCGCTCTCGACTAGAGGATGTTAACTTCCTTTTATATTATATTTATTGGTTGCTATATATCGGTTTTGGGTATCTCCCAGCCGAGCGCTCTCGAATAAATCATTTGAACTTCTTTTTGTATTACCTTTATTGATTCCAAATGCCAATTTTGTTTTTGCAGATTCACTGCCTTGTTTTTCGGCTAGTGTGTGAAATTTTAATCTTAAGTTTTTTGAGTCGGCTTTTAAAATATCTTTTTGAAGATGAAATTAGCCGAGTTACATCTATATGAGATATATCTTGTCCATATAAATAAGACTTAGAAATACGACGTTGCTTGGGTAAATAGGTAAGGCTTAGTTACATCTATAAGACTTCGACTTTTGACTATAGCTATTTTTTTTATTTAGATAAGACTTAGTTATATCTATCTACCTTGGATATATCCTTTTAATTGTAGCTAAGTTTTATTTATTTAGGCAGACACTATATAAATAAGGCCTAGCTATATCCATCTTTAACTTTCAAATGATCAGTTTTTGCTTCAGCAAATTATTTGTTTGTTTTCCGACCAATCTAAACTTAAATCCCAAATAAAATGCATAAATCGAGTGCGACTCGATAGAGTATATAGTCTTTGGCGTGCCTCAGATATTTGTGGCTCCTCTTTTCTATTGTGGTCGTCGTCGTCATCATCATCATCAGCGTCGTAGTTGTTGTTATTGCTGTCGTTGTCACACCCAGGCGCCATGCCCGAAATGATCAATGGGCGCTAATTAGTGTGTCCTCTCTTTTGGAAAGTTTACACATGCTCCCTGCGGCCCATGGTCTATGCGCTGGTCTGTGGTCTATGGGCAGCGGGCAGCGGGCAGCGGGGGGGAGTATTCGGTTACAAGTGTCGTCTGGGTCTCTGTTGGGTTCCCTGCTGCGGCCGCAGGTCATTTATTATTTGTGCTGCTGCTGCTGCTGCTGCTGCTGCTGTTGGCGGGACTTGAATTTCAATCATTTTGTAGCTGCGTCGATTAGAAACTGCGATAATGTCCAATGGCGACAAAAGTTTTCGGAGGCGCCTGTCTCCTGTCCAAATCCGACTCCGATTCAAACTCCGACAACGATTTGAGTCGCCTCGGCTGCCTCATCTGCCTCGGCTGCCTCGTCTGCCTGTCTGCAGTTTGTCAGCTACTAGAAGGCTTATCTGCACTTGACTGCCAGTAAATTATGTTTTATCTGCATCTGTGGGTCATGTTGGGTTCCACATGAATATATGTATGTGTGTATTTGGCCAGTGTTTGGACAATGGAAAGCCACGCTGCGCTCAATTTGATTGATGAGCCCCCGGCGCTAATGAGCTGCAATTAATAAAGTCATGGACCTTGCTGACCGCAACAATGTTTGTTGTGGTCAACCTGCCAAATGATCAGGCAGGGGTTGAGGATGGGGGGGTGCCAGTCCGTCGGTGTTCAGCTGATTAATGCAAGGCCCGTTAATGAGGTTGTGACTCGACTCCAACTTTCAGTTTGCTGGCGTTGAGTAATTACATTCAACATGTCTTTATAGATACTATAAATATATGACATATTATATATTAATTTATAGCACCAAACCGAAACTGAGTCAATGAAAAACTTATGAAATACGAGTCTCAAGTGCGGGTTACTTAATTCGCATAGACATGATTGTATCGACTAGGCGAGTGACACTGAATATAGGGATCGGAGACTTCTACTTCATTCACTCTTCAACAACTTGAATAGTTGTTGCTCTTTTACATCAATTGGTCTTATATAGCAATTGCTATCCTTAGTATCTGTTATTTGCTGCCTTTCCCTCTTTTTGTTCCTAGCATTCTACATTCTGTATATTACTTATCTTAATATTGATGGATAAGATGGATAATAAGATGGGGTTTTTATGGGTTTCTCAATTCATTGTATATATTTTGGAGTACTTATTATTATTTTAATTTTATAGATATTTCAGACAATTCTTTATTTTAAATCTTAAACCGATTATTTTTCCTTTAGTTGATACAATTTTGGAATTTATTATTATTTGCTTGTGAGTCTTAATCTTGTAATGCTTATCCACTAGTCTACACTAAATTAATACTGAAATAAACAAATATTTGACAAATGATGTACACAGAAAAAAAAACGAGTGTATAATCTGTGTTTACTTCCCCCGCCGATGGCTGAGCAACAAACATGCAACTAGTTCCACGCAACAGTATCTCATGTTTGACTATTGTAAATGGCCAGGGAAAATATTTCTGGAAATTCATCATCAGGTCTACACTGAGTGTGTGTGTGAGAGAGAGAGAGAGAGAGAATGGAAGAGGAAGAGGAAGAGAGTGGCATAATCAAAAGGTGGGCGTTTTAGTTGCAACTCCTTTGAAGTTGCGCCGACAAGCGACGAAGGCACGTCTGTTCACCTAATTATCACACTATTTGAGCCATCATAAAAAAACGAGAGATGTGTGTGTGTGTGTGTGTGTCTGGTTGTGTGTGTGTGGCTGAAAACAAATAACGAGGCCTGCGATAAAAACTGAAAATAGGCGAAATAAATAAATAATCGAAAAAAGAACAAAAAAACAAAAAAACGAACAAACTGCAATGTAAATGGAAATGTGAATGTAAATGAAATGCAGTCAAAGACGAGTCCACAATAATTCCCCATAATTCTGTACAGCTCGTTATGTCGTTGTTATGGGCCGCATCATAAACCCATAAAAGTGCGGCAAGATCAAAGCATCAACTAGCTCAGCGTGAAGCAGCACAATGTGGATACCACATATATATAGTATTAACACTCACTCTCTTTAAGAAATTCGCCATATTTTTGGCGTCAAGCATAACTCATTCCAGAACTCAGAAAACATATCTCTTAGTCGGAAAATTTTTAAAAAATATGTCTAATTTCCAGACACACACAGTACTTTAACACTGACTTTTTGGTTATTCATATTTCACATAGCTTAAAGCCACATTTATGAAAATATAAACAAAATTTTCTAGTTTTAAGAATTATTTTGTATATACTTAAAAATTATTAGTGTTCAAGGAAATGGAACTTCAGAGCCAGATCTCAGACAAGACAAGTGTTCTTGAGTCGGCTATATCAAAGCACATCCTATCCTGAGGAAAATTTTCTTAAAACGCAGAAAATCGAAACTCACAAAAAATCCTTGGAGGAATTGGGATTGATGTAAGATCTTTTGGCTCAGAAGAGGACACATTATTATTATTATTATAATTGGGGATAGTTAGCACTACGACCTATAAGGTCTATTGTGCCCCCTTACTGAGCTTACAGCTCTTTCGTCAATCCCAACTCCTGCACGAATGCCAGGATCTTTGTTGGGTTGAGGGTTTCTATGTCCTTGGGCCTCATGATATGCTGCCCTAGGATGCTGCATTTTTTCCTGGTTAAGGCGACGCATTCTGTTAGGATGTGCGTTGAGGATTCCTCCTCGTGTCCGCAGAACCTGCATATGTTGCTGCTGTAAATACCTAATTTGGTTAGGTGACTTCTCAGTCTACAGTGTCCTGTCAATAGACCTGTGAGTATTCTGAGTCTATTCTTCCCCCTTTGCTTAAATCGTTTTTGATTGTAGCCACCTAGGAGACTTCTGGCTTGTCGGAGTCCTGGTGTCTCAGCCCAGCTCCGTTCCCGCATCAGTCTTTCTTCATCCCTGATATACAGCCGTTTTGTGTGTCCTCCTACTCCACAATACGGTTCAGGGCCTATCATGGGTCTCTCTGCCCCCATTCTTGCTTGCTTATCGGCTTCTTCGTTCCCCAGAGAACACATTAGATCTGACAGGATCGCAGGGTATGAAGCTCCACAATAATAGTAATAATAAGAATAAAAATATAATAATAATAAATATAATAATAATAATAATTATAACAATAATATTAATAAAAATAATAATTATAATTATACATAAAATCAAACATAGATATTAAAAACAACATTTTCCTCCTACACACTCTGCCAACATGGTGGAATATTCATCAAAATTAGATCAGCTGAATTTTTTAAATAAATTTAAGTTTTTTGCTTATTTATTTCATTGAACAGCTGTGCTTAAAGTTTAAAAAGTATTTGTTTATTTTTGAGTTCAAGGCTAAATATTTTTATATTTCAATGAATTGAATATTATTTTAAATGTTTACATTTCGATTAACATTTACTTAAGAACATGTTTCATCAGCTATCGTAACAAAGACAATAAATACGTTTTTAAATGTTAAATACAATTTTTGGCAAATAAACGCCTTTAATAACGGCTGAGCACACTTACCAGAAAGGTTTTTTTTGGGTGTTTGCCAAGTTTTGAGATGGTATAAAAGTGCGTCAGACTCGTTCAGTTCACATCAGTCTCGACTTACCAAGTGAAAGAGTAGCAACTCAATGTAAACAAGAGAGAACAATGCAGTCGGTTACTCAGACTGATAACTGACGGCAAAGAGCACGGTGGATGTCGCCAAGCAATGCCATCTAAGTTTGCCTTTCAAACTGCCCGCGTCCGACAAAGTGTGAAAATTGGAGTGCTACGATCAGTAGGTGGCAAGGAAATCGATAAAAACGATAATTGCAAGTCGATAAACCCACATATCTCGCAAAATTTGAAGTATACAGTCACCAAGTTTGGTTGATTGGGATATGCATCCAACTGCATGTTTAATTTTCCTCCTTCTTACCAGTTTTTAATGGGCCTGCGGATAAATACTTAATACAAGTCGAATTTAGGTTCCGATTCTAAGTGTGATACGTAATATATAAAAAGTGCGGTATAGATTCCGATATACATCCAAACATTTTTCAGTATAAGCATTAATTCTTACGATTCGTTGATTCTGAAGGTACGGAAAAAACAAGTAAAACTGTGAAGTACTCTGTTACCATTTGAGAAAGAAAAGTAACCACATCGATCAAATGTGTCATATAGCACGGTGGGTTTTACAAATATATGATGTAGCAGGAGAATTCAGGTCTGCAAGGATTCTTTCCTCTTAGATCCTGAACCACTTAAAACCGTGTAGTTTTGATCACGATCAACAGCCGAAGTCGATCTAGCCATTTCTCTGAGACTTCAAATTTGGAATTAAAACTTGCTGCAATACGATATTTTGGTCTCTTCGGGACAAATTCGATTCCTTTCGTTATTAAAAAATTTAAATGCGATTCTGAATTTCAATTCGGTTTCAGTTTCGAATCCGAATCCCATTTAGAAGCCGTGCTTAATGCTGACGCTATCGTTAATACTATGCAAACAATTATGAAACTCGCATATCTATGCATATATTACTTATAAAAGTCTAACTAGAACTAGTCTAACTATAGGGTTTTTCATATCTGATGTTAGCCATGGCAAATGCATTTCTCTAACTGCATTCCAGTTGGGTATCATTAATTTATGCTCGCCCCGCCAAATTAGCAGTCAGTTGCATCCGCTTTGGGGGCGTCAAGTTTGCAACTTAAATCTTGTACGAGTCCGGCAATTGGAAGTCGCAACTCACTCACACACACACACGCACACACACACACACAGAGAGGCACAGCTGCAGTTGCACATGCAAACTAATAAATTTCATTGATGTGTCTATTTTCGGCTAGTCAGTTGCACTTGCCTTGCCCCCTCCAGTTGGACCTTAAAGTGCCTGCAACGGAAGCAATTTGTAGCTACAAGCTGTAATTTCTATGCCACACACTTCGCCACCCTTTGCACCTTCTCACCATGTTGCAGTTGCCGCAACGCCGACCAAGAGACGTCGATAATTCTTAAGCAACGGCGCGAAAATCGCCAAAATAAAAGCCTGCAAATTTTCGCTGTCAGAAGTGGCTCCAGTCTCGGCTATGGCTGGTTAAGGGAAGTGTTGGTGAGGGGTTGGTGAGGGGTTGGTGAGGGGGTGGTGCGGAGTTTAGCGAAGTGCTTGGTTGCCCTCACAGCAATTGTAGCACATTTTATTTAACCCTTTTTATGGCCTCATTATAGCCCAGGGCAGGTCGCAAACCTTGCATACAAACAGACAATATATATAGGTATATACATATATATATATATATATATATCACAGGGGGTTGCAAAGTGGAAATGAGGCTAGGAATCAAGCAAATAAATGTTTTATAAAATGTTCGTAAAGTAAGTAGCGGTATTCCCAGGCACTTCTCAAGCCATTAAAATGAAATTTATTGTTCACAATGTTTTATGGTTTTACGAAAATTCGTGCAGACTGTTTCTTGGTAATTTGGTGGAAAATCAGCAGCGTCACATGAACTGAAGTGGTGCTAACTTATTGCTACTTTGTCGCCGTACTTACAAATGATATATTCCCATGCGCATCTAAAAGAAAGAGATATAATTTGGGCACAAGACCCAAGGGAAAACTTCATAAGCCGCAGAATATTTACTTAAAATTGTAGGAATATTACACAAATTAAGCCGAACTGATTTTCGATACTGGTTGTGAACCAGAGCTTCAATCGGATAAATTCAGTTAATGGTTTCGGTTCCGCATTGATTCCCCCTCAAGGAATCAGGAATATATCTCGTTTCGCTTTCGATTAACGATTTTGGTTATGAGTTTCGACTCCGGGTATGTAGAATTTCCGTTCTTGTCCCAGTTCTGATTTTCAATCGGTTAATTGCGATCAACTTTTCTGTTTCCAGTTGTGGTTCTGAGTTTCAATCGGTTAATATCTGTTTGCGGTTTGGGTTTCGAGTTTTCATCGGTTCATCTCGGTTAACCGTTTCAAATCCTGCTTGAATCATGGAATATCGATTTTTACTTCTGATTTTGGTTCTGAGTATTCAATTGGTTAAATTTGGTTAATGGTTTCGGGTCTCATAGCCTGATCTATTGATATATATATTGATATATTGAATCTTTTCAACTTAAAACAAAATAGTAATTAAATAAATATGTATTTTGAATCTAAATCTAAATCTATGCTACTTAAATGAAAATTGTAAAACATATTATAAATTAAATGCAGAATATTAATTGCTGAATCTATGAGCACGATATAGAATTTTTATTTATGAAGCTTAGCCAGCCAGCCAGCCAGCTAAATAGCCAACTACCTACTCGACTCGACCAGGTTCAATGCCAACAACTTGTGCCAAGATAAATAAACTTTTGCCGCCTGTGATTCATGACTGGGAAATCGTTTGCAATGCAATTCATAATTCGCGCGAAAGGGAAAGTTTTTGCTCTGACTCTGAGATGTGCAGAGAAATTAATAGCGACTAAAACTTTCAGTCTTGCAGTCCCAGTTTTATAGCCACACAACCCCCCGTTCAACCACACCTAAGCACTTAGTCAGAGGCCGCCGTTTTCCTTTTACAGGCCATAAATTTGTTGCGGAGCGCAACGCAAAATCACCCAAAAAAAAAAAATGCAAGACAAGCTCTGCAACAGCAGCAGTTGCCGAGAATGAGAGCGCCACAGTGGGGCAAAGGGAGGGGTTATGATGAGTGGTGGGGGGTTAGATGTGTGTGTGTGTGTGTGTGTGTGATATCTAGCGCACATTCAGCGCGACGATAAATTTCCCGGCCAAAATGTGTAAATTATAAATACGAGCAATTATTTTAACTCTACTTAACAAATTACCATGCCAGAGCATATGGGGCAAAAGGTATAAATTACCGACTTTTACGACTTGCGGAAATTGTATGGCGACGACGACAACGTTGGAGCTGACTCTCTCACTCTCTCACTCTCTCTCTGTGTGTGTGTGTGTGTGTGTGTAGGTGATTATGCTTAATTGTGTGTATGTCAGTGGCGTGGTCTGTTCAAGCAGCAGGACCCGTTACGGCTTCCTGTGTTGGCACCAACATCATCACTACTCACACCATGCCGCCCCCCTTACACCTGCCAACCACTCCCCCCCCCCCCTTCCCTCACCCGTCTCACGCTTTGTGCAACGCCAGCACTTTTGCCGTGTGGTAGAAAACTTTTCGCATCAACTTTTAAGCAGCCCAAATGACTTTGTGGCCATTTTACTCGTGTGTCTGCGGCAGGGTCGGAGTTGTGGCAAGAGTTTGGGGTACACTTGATAGCTTGATAACTTGATAACTTGTGTTCCGGTGTTTCCTGAGGTTTTGCGTTTAATTGCAACATTTTACGGATTTTGCTTGTTATCAAAAAAGGCTTCGTTCGCCTCAGATTGAGCATGTGTGTGAAAGTTCACTTTGAGCACGTTGAACGAGTCTTTCAGCTTTGCGATCGAATGTATCGAATGAATACGCTAAGCTATTGATTTTGTACACAAACGATTTTTATCGAGAAATTGACGAAATGGGATTTGCATATGATAAATCGCTGTTTACATTACATTACAATGAATAAATGAATTTCAGATTCAGTAGACACAAAATATGTGAAAGTATCAAATTGAATTAAATTATGCTCAAAATATATTTTAAAATTATATTTAAATTAAGAAATAAGAAATATTTATAAGATGGTGCAACATTTGTTGCATGATTTGCGGAAACAAATTAGAAATTCATATATACATATATAAAAATAATATTATATATCAAATGAAAAGCTGAATCTTTACAATCGTATCTTTCATGGCTATCGGATATCGATTTGTAGCGATATTCGCGAACGGGTGTGGTTATCGATAAAATGAAATAAACTTGACGTGCTTATAGTATTACTTATTCCAAATTTGAGGTCTCGAGCACTGAGACTATTCTCTTCAAATATATCCATAGGTCGGTTGGAGATGCCCTCTTCGGCCAGCTCAACTTTCAATACTCCTTTTCCCAATTTTAATGGTTTCAAATACATACTACAAATTCAATTCAATATAATTGTGTTTTGATGATTTGATGAAGATAAATGATGATAGCATATGAATAATTGATGTATTTTGAGCAACATTTTCCATTGCAATATATTAAAATACATAATGAGTGGTTGGCTGCGATAGTTGCATTCATTGCCGAAGTTCTGAGTTATGTTAACGAAATGCGCTTTGGATTATTGTCTGCCTTTGGCTTTGGCTTTTTGCCCTTTCTTTTGCCCTTTTTTTGGCCGCACTCGCGACGCGTATCTTTTGAGCTATTATACACTGCGCAAAAATGTTTGTGCGAAGCCAAGGGCGCGCGTGCAAAAATAATTTATGGAGACCATCAACAACCCTTAGAGCTGTGGAGCACAAAATGATAGATGGCGTGCCAGAATGTCTGCCTCGGCAACTGTGCGGCAACTGTGTGGCAACTGTGAGGCGAGTGTGGCAAGGCAGCCAGGCGAGGGCAAATGCGAAGCAAGTTAACCCAAAACCCAAAAATATGCTGCTGGCGATATATTTCTCGCACTCACTGTCATCGCGGCCAACTCGAGAGTGCAAAGGAGAGAGAGACAGCTACAGAGAGAGAGAGAGACAGCTAGAGAGAGAGACAGCTAGAGAGAGTGACAGCTAGAGAGAGAGAGAGAGAGAGAGAGAGAGAATAAAGTAAGGTTTGAGTGCCCAGCACTTTCAAATTGAAATGTCATTTCGTCTGGCACTAGAATTTTTCATTGCCAATTTTGGGGAGAGCATTCGGCAAAGGGCTGCCATATTTTCTCGAGAGCCAGCGCACAAATGTCACATCAATCTTGTGGCCAGTGTTGCGTAAGAAGCAACCAAAATATTCATTTTGTTTTCGAATCAAGCAAGTTTCGCCTCGCCGCTGCATGCGAAAATGATTAATGATCCAGCGCATGTTGCACGAATTTCAAATGATTAAACGCGTCTCGTACTATATAGATGCGATTATTCATATACACATATATATATATATATATATATGTACAAATATTTACGAATTTGAAATGGCTTGCTTGCAGTTGAATTCAAATGATTTGGTCTACAAACGGTATGCCTGAAAATGGTATTAGTGTTGTTTGAAATCATTTTCAGATCTTAAACGTTATTATTTCCTCGAAGTTTAGATGTAATTTTCATTGAACTTTCAAACAATATAGATATAAGTGTAGTATTTTAGGTTAGGGTTCTCCGGAAACCTTTGGCTCATTGTGCTACCACAAAGGACCTAATCCCCTTCATTTTGTCAGATAGTGCCGATTTAAATAAATAAAATAATCAAGGTCTCTCTTGATGATATTTTTACAGTCGATCAATATAATATTATTTATATATTATTTATTTAATTTAAAATCAATTAACTTCTCTAAAATAGCATCTCAAAATAATATTTGATTTTCTTGCTCGCTATCAACATTATTTTATAAAAGTTGACTAGAATTGTGAGTTATTTGTTTTATATAAATTAGGTTCTTCAAAATGGGAAAAATTATAGATTAAAGTCGGATAAAATATGCAATAGGCATAAGACAGAATCCTCAACCCCATCTATATAGTGTATATATTCTTATTCAGCATCAGCCAAGTCGATTATATATCTTAGAGACCCTATCACCTAGTGGCTTACAATATTTGAAATAACTTCTCGTTTAACATACGCAGATCATGTTTATTTATTCTTCGATAACTACGAAAATATCAAAATGAAATTTCAATTTCCATTAGCAACAAAAGAAACATTTCCAAGGATTTAACCAGTTAACATATATATATATATATAATATATTGATCAACTTTTATTAAGATCGCATAAGAAACAATGATTTTGTTAACCAAAACGTATTTCACATTGATCAGAAAACCCTTTATGTATTCAAGAGCTGTGTTATTATTAGGGTATCTCCTAGTCGAGCTGTCTCGACTAGTTTGCGCTGATTTTCTTTAGATGGGGAATTTGCCTATGCTTTTCCTTCTCAGAACTTTAACTTTGCTATTTGAGTTTCTAGTTTAATCGATTTTTCTCTGCTTCATTCCCCATTCCCAACTCAAATCTTAGTTCAATGATTACTTAATTTAAATTATTTTTTATTTATTATTTTTTACTATTAAATTAAGCATTTATTTTTAAGTAATTTTCGCATTCATTAAGATGTGTTTGTTATTTGCTGTTGCACGAAACATCTGTTAATGCTTTATGAGATCGAATGGGTCAACAGCATGCAATGTAAATAATGTTCGCATGTTGCACGGCTGCATGTGGCATCTTCAATGGATATGCACCTGCGTCGGATTTGAGCGCACAGACCTCAGCTGCAGCTTTCGGGGCATGCCATTAGGTCTGAGGCACATTTTTCAAAGAAGGCGATTTGACAGCAAGTGGCAGCTGCTGAATATACCCTGTAACGCCAGAGCAGACCAATTGGGGTATGCCAATTTGTGATTTGCGAATATGAGGGCAACAGGGTGACTGTTTGGTATATCAGTCTTGGTTTGTTGTGGCCGCAACTGCAACACATGTTGTTACATCCATACATGCAACTTGTTGCAACACTTGTCACTGATTAGCATCGCCATCTCGCCATCTCGCCACTCGTGTCAGCGCGATAAGCTCTCATGCCTCAAGTCTCTCAAGTCTCAAATATCAAATCTCAAATCTCATGTCTCAAATCTCTTGTCTCTGCTTTTGGCTCGCATTGCATCGATGCCGATGTCGATGCCGTTGTGGATGCCACAAATCATTGCCAAACATGCTTTTGATTATGCGACTGGCCGGCAAGGTGTGGTTATCTCTGCCAACTCTTTCCATGATCAGCATTTCCACATTTGCAGCATTTTATTTTTTTATTTCAATTAAATTAGGAAAGAATTCTTTTCTCATCCGTGTCAGAGAATCAATGTTATTATTCTTAGACTAGTGCTAGAAGAAAGGATTATGTATACCCTTTGAAAATGGGTCAAAAGTATAATGAAGTTGTGGCAGCCAGAAGTAAGCGTGGACGACTCCATAAAGTATATATATTCTCGATTAGCATAATATATATGTAGGACTGATTATGTCCTGTTTAGTATTATTATAATAGTTATAAGTATTTTACAGTGAAACATAAGTACACTCATGCCTCGCTATAACGGCCCTCTTCAATTAAGGCACGTTTTCGATTTGCGGCCTAAAATGTTTCGCTATAAAAAACGGCAAAAAACCATTCTGACGTCGAACGTAGCGCTAAAGTTTCTTGAGGAATTAACTCAGCCATTAGCTGTTATGAATCACTGAAGAACGAAATAGACAAGAAGCCAAGACAAACAACGTTTGACCATTTTGATAAGCCAGGCCCATCCTTATCAGCGAAAAATGATGACGACAGTGATCTAAAGGATATCATTTCCTCATCGTCTTCAGATTAAAGCCATTTAAATCAAATGATGTATGTATACATACACAAATTTTATGTAACATGAAGTTTTTTCATTATTGTATTTTTTATTTAAATGAAATAAAAAGATAATATGCATTTTGAATGATAAGCCATGTTACATATTTAACAAATTGGGAACCGATCCCATTGAACTTGTATTAGAATTATTGATTCCTTATACGGCTTGGGTGTATTTAATTTACAACTTAATGTTCGACTTTATACAACGACTATTTTCCTCTTCACAGCGATTACTTTACAACTGTAGGTTCTCGGGACTTTGAGGACTTCTCTCTGACGATCTTAACGCTGCGCTTCACGAACTCGACTGTCCTTCTGCTGTTATTCTACGACTCTTCTGCTTCTATTTAAGCTTATGCTGCTGTTAAGCTTCTGTTAACAAAATGTTAAGCAGCGCTGCCGCCCAACAGCACTGTAATCCCATTATTATCACTCGTTACTCGTATATAGTATCGCTAAGCAGACAATACATATGTTGATAGTATTTAATTCCAAGCAGAAGTTGCCACCAAAGGATCAAAGTCAGCTAAAATATTCGCTCTCATTGATTCGCTGCTGGATCGAGGACTAGCTGTCTCAGAAACGCATAATTCATCAAAGGAGATTTGATGAACACCTGTAGGTGCAAGTAATAACCATATTCTCATTAATATTTGCCAGTTTCGTTTTGGATATTTGATATTTGTTGATTCATTTGTTCAATGGTTTTCCTTTGTGCCTCCACCATATTTTTTGAATCCTACAATTTGATTGCAGCTAGTTGCTCAATGGGCTCCTCATAGAACTCCAGCTGAGCAATGGTCTTCTTGTACAACTCTAATTGAACCCTCAATTGCTCATTGTTAGCTGCAGCGACATTATGTTGATATCTTTAATCCTACAAATTTCAGATACATCTGTTAAATAATTATAGACTAGTGGCTAGCACTTAGCTAGGCTCTTTCACTAAATATATATATCATTTCAGAAATACAGACTTGACTAATGAGGACCCCCAAAAAGAATTGCTCAGCATACTATTTATACATGTGTGTGTGTGTGTGCGTGTGTGTGGCAAGCTAACGAAAAAGCTTCCTGCTGTGATCTCGCATGATGTTGTCCCCATCCGCTCCTCCATCCGCTCCATTCTAGCAGTGCACTCCTCTGACTTCAGCCGGGTCTCATTAGTTGCTGCATTCGATGACGCCAAACAAGCCACTTAATTTAAATTTAAATGTTTACTTCTCGCTTTGCGTGTGGGGCAAAGTATTTTGTCTTCGTTGCGTCTCTTCACTACTCCCCCCAGTACTCTCCTCTCTCTCTCTCTCCCTCTCTGTGTGTGTTTGCTGTCACGAGATGCCAAGATTTATTTTAGGTATTCCATGGTCGACTAAAATGCGCTGTCAGCGCAGCAGTTGCTGCCACACATCGGACCCCATCCCTCCCTCCCTGCCTGCCTCCCTGCCTCCCTCACTGCTGTAGCGACAGCTACATTAGCGTCTGATGGTGGTCCAACCAGCCAGTCCCCACGCAGACCCACTCTGAGTGGTGTGCCGAGTTCCCCCTCATTGCACTTGACACCCGAGAAATTGATGCTACTCAAAAACCCACATTAATTAGGCAAAATATTGACATGTTTGTGATTTATGCTTTGTGGCTCCATTTTAATCAGTGTTCGAATCTTTTTTGGGCTATTGTCGGGCTATTTACAATTTGACAGATCATTTGTTATGGCTTTTCCCCTTGGCGGCATGCCTGAAGGGACTGATGCGCAATGCCAGCTGTAGCAGTGCCCCGAAGCGTTGTCCTCTAGCCTTTCCTAGACATGTTACAGATATTACTTGTAGTTTCCTTCTTTCATTAACGGATTCTGTGAAGCATAAATCAATACCTACGCTTGGAAGCACGGCAGGACTTCTGCTCATACGCCTGAGAGGCAAAACCGGAACTGCTGATCGTGGATTGGACTGTGTTGTGGACCGGGTTGCTTGGTGGTTCTGCGGAAGAAGGTGGTTGTGAGCTGGTCTTGTTCAACAAACGTTCATCTCTGTTGCTGCTCAGACGCGCACAATTCTCGGTGGTTTTCTTGAGCAGCAGCCAGGACTTTTGCAGCTTATTGCCCTCCATAATTAGCTTCTCGTAGCCTTGGAGCAGCTTGCGCACATCGACGCCGGCCAGCTCCTCGGGCAGCGGCTCTTCGCTGAACTGTCTGGATGTCTGCCGCAAATCCTCGAAGCGTTGTATCAACTGCCTAATACCGCCAGGACATTCCGCGTCATTGCAGGTTACGGACATGGAGTGAGTAGCTATCTGTGGCGCGGTTTGTTGATCGGTGTTGATGCAGCGCAGCATCTCGGCGGTCTGCTCCATGAAGGTCTCCTGGCGCTGGCGCAGCTCCTGCAGACGCTCCTTCAGCTCGTCCAGATAAGCCAGCTGCTGGCATGTTGGCTGCTTGCAGGGAACCATGCCTTCGGCTCACATGAATTTAACACAAGTAATTTACAAAAAAAAAAAACAAAAAAAACAATTGCCAACTTTCTGTACAAATTTTGGATTGTGTTTGGATTCGATTGGGATGAAAAGTCACAGCTCCGGCAGCCTAGGACTTTAGGCGCCCAGTTGACTATGTCGCAATTTGTTCAACTTGAGTTGCCAGCAAAAAAAAAAAGGCGTATTCACCGCTGATTGGCAACCAGTTTGCCATGGTCTTTAAGATCCAACTGATTACAGACCGCCAAAAATTGCACTTTAGCCAAAGTCCCAAATGCAACTGCGATTCGGGTCTTTTGACTACATTGCGCAATTTGCGACTGCAATTTTATGAATTGAGCTCTTCGTTTGAAGGGATCATATTTTGTAAAGCCCTTGCATTTTATCACAGTTTGACCTTTAGTTTGATACTACATATAAATTTGGCTACCCGATTCTAACCGATCCGTGGAAAAGGGTGCTCGTTCAGACCCATCCCTGAACTATCTATAGCCGATACTTGGTCAAAAGTGATTCGATTGCTAAAAATCACAAATCTTTTTGACTTCTACATAAACACCACATTCAAAATGGGAAACGCTTTTTGTGTTAAAATAATAATCACAAAAAGATCTTTTGGATTGTCAAAAGTAATCAGATTTTCAGTAACCATTGAAATTTTAAAAATTGCGAGAGTTATCTGGCTTTATCGACTTGCATTTATATATATCCCAATCTTCCAGATCTTGTATTATCCCAATTGTAACACCTTTTGTTAGCCGGAAATAAATCAATTTATAATTGCAGTTTTAATTCAGCAGCTTGGACAATGGACAAAAGAACAGATGACTTCAATATACTCTCCTGCCTTCGCTAACAGAGTATATATCCTTAAAACTTAGATTAAAATATAGGCAGAAATAGGTATTCTCGGCTTAAAAATTTTCAATACTAGTCCCAAATTTAATTATTTTTTATTAGTATACTTTTGTGATACATTTAGACTTAAAAGGCCTTAAAGTAAGTGCAGATAAGTGTAAAATATTAAAACTTTATTGCTTCAAATAAAACGAACAATAAAAATAAATTTCGATTTGCGCAATTTGATTGGGGGTTATTTTGAAATGTTCATAGGGTATATAGCGATCGATTTGGAGTGCCTGAATTCTGTTCCGTGTTATCCTATTGCGGCAAAGAGCCTCCAAATTGAGATATCGCATGCAATTCGAATTGTGGAGTAAGTTGTAGGTTGGAAGTTGTAAGTTGCAAGTAAGCGACTGTCTGCCGCGAATTGAGCGAACAATGGCGATTTGAGTCGGGGGCGCTATACAGATACAGCTATATATCTTACGCTAAGCTGGTTGAGATGCGGCAGGGTGGGGTGTGGTGTGGTGTGCTGTGTTGTGGTGGGGCATGGTTAGGAATTTCACGAAGCCAGTTGCCAGGCGAAACGTGCCGAATGACTGCCGCCTACCACAGACAACAGAGCAGAGCCCAAGTCGAGAAGTGACAGGAATGTTGCCCGTTGCCCGTCCCAAAGTTTTGCTGCTGTTGATTTCTCCTGAGGTGAACCAACTGCACCTCCTACCTCTCCCAACTCCCCCATCTCTCGCATCTCTGCCATCTGTGGCATCTGCAGGTTTGCAATTGTTGTTTCATATTTTAATGCCTTTTTGAGTTGGTAGGCGTGCTACGACACGATTCTCTTAGCCGATAAGCTGTTATTTTTATGTGCCGCCAAGATCGCTATTGGTGTCTCACTGTCTGCCGTGTGGGCTGGCCTGGCGACTTAAACAACTTAAAATTATTACAGGGCAATTGTCTTGATCGCTGATTTATGTGCGCCTTTTGTTGTCCGACTCCAAAACTCTCTCGGGCAAATTTGCTGCCGCTGCTGCTGCTGCTGCTGCTGCTGCTTCTGATATTTACTAGGCAACAATGCCACATGCAATATGGACAGCTGATTGTGCCCCCTTCAGTAGCATCAACAGAGAGAGACAAGTCTGCGCTGCAACAATGTATGCCTAATTGCAGACTTACTTTTGTAAGATTCAGTTCGTGCGTAATTCTATTGACGGATCATTTGTATGGCTCTCATTAGAGTTTGGCACAACTTCCATTTAATTATACACGTTGCCGCATGAGCCGCCTTGCCAATGTCATAACAACGCCTACCCCCATCCACCCCCATCCCCTTTGCATATTATTTGCCTCACGATTGAACAATTCGCCCATGTTGCAGTCTCGCTGCTGAAATTGCCTCAAACTTAATGATTTCATCTTTCATTGAATTCAAATTTGTTGGCCGCGGGTGCAAGCAACAAGCAGCCGCCACTCGCAGCTGTGTGGCAGCAGCAACGTACTTCAAATGTGGGCGTGCCTTCATCTATACGCCCCTCAACTTGTGGCAATCGTTATTGTTGTTGTTGCTGGCTGTTGATAGCCGCCGCACTGTCGGACGATATAACGAATTTATTATTTATTTCACCTGACAGCTCGGGCAACAGACTCTATAAATTTCCCTAGTCATTCGTTGTTGTTGTTGTTGTTGTTATTGTTGTTGGCGTATTTATGGCCTATCGCTCGCTGGGATATGCTCATATGAAAATAAAAAATTATTGATAAGCTACACACTAGCTGGTTAGCTGGTGAGCTGGTTATTTGGGGTCGGTGCTGATTGAAATGCCTTCGCTGGAACAGCTTCATTTAGTCGAAGCTGAGCTGAGCTGAGCTCAGCGCAAATCGAAAAGGCCAAAACCAAAACGAAATCAGCTGCAAAACAACTTTAACCCAATATCCTGCTTGCAGTCATAAGTTGTATGCTGCTTGAGGAGCTCAAGTTGGAGTTGGAGTTGGAGTTGGTGCTGCAGTTGGAGCATAATCCAATGCCAGGCTGACCAGACCAGACCCAAGTGGAAGCCTCAGCATCTTCGAGTATTTTATTATGAATTGCTCTTAACGATGTTCCATTTTTCATGTGCGCATTCATAAAACCTTCTTCGTTTTTTTCGCATTCGCTGCTGTAGACTTGCAAGCGGATTGTTGGCAAGCTGCTTCGATTCCAACGGCAACAGCAACAGCACCAGCCACTTGGCATCTTTTTGGGCACCCTGGGACCTTGTTCGCGCAAGTGAATGAATAATTGCAGCAGGGTGTTGTAAGCAGAGCTTGAGGCACTCCGGAGTCGTTTCAATTATGGGCCTTACCCCTAGGCACACAATTGTTGTTGTTACGCCAGAGTGTCGAAGTCAACGCGCACAGCACCAAAGTGATTTTTATTTAAGACTAGTTTGTTCATTGCCAACTTAAGAAAACCTAAAATATCCCTCAACGTTGTTAAACTGAATAATTAGCGCCATTAATGTGGAAGTTATGCCTGACAGGAGGTAAATTGAATTCTAAACGGAGAACTATAAACAAGATCGAAATATAATGATAATGAAACTTGGGTTAATTATTTAGTAAATATACAAATATGAAATATAATTGCAATAGCTAGCTAGAATACTCAACTCAAGACATCTCGACCAGGAGACCTAGCTTTTAAACAAAATCTACGATTATTGATCAAATTTGTACAGTTGATCAATAACATATCTGGGTATGTTATACATCGAAGAAGAGGCTATATCTCAACAATTATTTCGATTATCGATTTGTATCGATATGCCTTCAACGGCTTCAGGTATCGATACTTATTTTATAAACGTAATCTCGACTGGTAGTCGGGAATTTATGAGTCAAATTATCTTGACTGACTGACTTGGCTTAATTATTTAAGTATAGTTATGAAATGAAATGAATTACGCAGATTTCTATATAGAAAAATGTTATATATATATTATTATAAGACTAATAAAGCGCTATTAGGGAAAAATGTATTATTTCGAGATTTTTGTTGTTGCAAGTTTTTGCTTGCAAAAAGCTGGTAAAAGTCATTTGTAAAACAATATTGGAGGTGCCCTTAGGCAACTGCAAAGCCAATTGAACTGCTTAGCTGAGAGAGAGAGAGAGTTAAATACACAATTAGAGAGAGACAGAGCGAGAGAGAGAGAGAGGAAGGAAGAGTATTGTATACAGCTTTCGGTGTGGCTGTCAAAGGCGCAGCAGGCAGCAAAATCGCGGCAAGCACAATTGAAAAACGGGCCAGCTTGTTGCAAGCAGAAGAGGAAGAGGGAGGAGCAGAAGGAGAATGAGCTCTGTGCTTCGTGCTCTGTGCTCAGCAGCGTGGTGAGTGAAGGAGTGCGACGGCAAACACTCCACACTTGTCAACAGCGGCTCTACTGATTGTCTACCCCGGGTAACCAAAAGCAACCGTGGCAACCAGGAGACCCAGAGACCAGGAGACCAAGAGCTGCAGCTCCAGCCACAGCTCCAGCCAGGTACTGGCAACGGGGTCGACTCTGTAACGAGAAACGAGAAACGAGACTCACGCTTATGCTCACAAATCATAAATTGCCGCCTTAAAATTTATCTTCAATTTTCGAGACCCCATGTGGTGCTTAGCGAATGGTGTTTTGAAATTTATTGCTGCATTTGCAATAAATATTGTCAGTTGGTGTTCAGCCAGCGAGCAACAGAGAGGGATACATAGAGCGAGAGAGAAGCAGCTACACTCAGAAAAACAATTGCACTGAATTTTGGAAAATCTTCAAGGCTAACTATTCGAAAAGTATGTTTCTAATTCCAGTGTAAATATTTCTAATATGTAGAAAATACTTTTTTTTTTACTTGTATTATTTTTAAATATTAATATTTTAAGATTTTACAGTTAAATTCAAATAATTTTTTTTAAATTCATATAATTTAGTTTGCGAAATCGTACAATTTGAAGTGGTACAAGAAATGGAGCTGAGCTAAGCTCAGAAAGAATATTTCTGGAAATGGGTTTGTAAGAAATTTATTTCGGAAAAATACATAAAAGGTTTTTTTTTCCGATTTTCGAACTATTTTTTAGTTTTAAGGCTATTCTCATTTAGCGGGATTGTTTTGGTTTGAGGGATTTTTTTTGTCTAAGTGTAGCTAGCTGCTTTGGCGGCAGCATTGGTTCGCTGTTGGCTTTTTGCATGATTGCCGCTGTAACGCCTCTCACACCAGCAAAACTCTGCCTCCCCCCGCTGCCCAGGCTCTTTGCCACACCAACACCCACCCCAGCACCCCCTCATCCCACATCCCCCTCACTCCATGGCTTCCCTGCATTGTTTATTGTTCTCGTGCATATTAATGTGCGTTGATTGCGAGCCGAGGGACGCGTTCGGGAGCTCTAAGCCACAAGCCGCAAGCCTCTCTCTCTGTCTCTCTGGGGGCAGTTAGCAGCTGCCATTGTCCCTGCTGCCTGTGCCCCTTGCCCGGTGCCCTGCCCGGCCAGTCGAATGGTTAATTTACAGCGCGAGAAATTGATTGCCACTTGGCAGAGTGTACAATTTGTGGGGTGTGTCCCAAAAATGTTGTTGGTTAATTGAGGGTTTTTTTCCTTATTCGACATCAGGTTGGTTGCTGCGATTTCGCAACAGTCATTTATTGGCGGCATTTGCCAACTTAATTATAGCCGAGGTGTTTATACGCGTTATCGAGTCATCACCGTACAGCGCATTATAGTGTTCAGCGCAATCAGCAATTGGGAATGATATATACGGGGTAATTAACAACAAGTCGTGCCAGTCCTGAGCCCAATGCAAATATCTGATGGCAAGCGATGAAAATAATCCTTATCTGTATAATAAATGGACTATACGAATAAATGCCAGCTAATAAATACAAACACTTTCTCTGATTGCCCTATTTACTGGGATTATCCTGGCACTGGCCCAATTTGAAATGCTTTAAGGAATTTTTAATCATTGAAGATTAAACTTATTTTTCATTTGTTTTAAGAAAAAGATAAAACCGGATTTGCATTTTAAGCATTGTCGTATTGAGTTGTGATTTAAATCAAATTTAGTTGGCAAGCTTTAAAAATAAATTTAAATATTAATTTTTTTCCATCTTTAAAAAACCAATTATTTTGAACATGTATTTTATATTTATTTAATTGATAAGAATAGTAAAAAGAAAAAAAAATCCAGTTTGTGTTATAAATATTTAAAAATCATCGTGCCCACATGGACATATGGGATTCCATTTTGGGGCACAGCGGCAAAATCTTGGGTTAGCCACATTCAAGTTCTGCAGAACAAGGTCCTCAGAGACACCTCTGGTGCTCCACCCTATGTGAGCAATTTGACGCTGCACAACGACTTCTGTGTACCGACAGTAATGACCGGTTACATAACCATGTTAACCCATTGGCCTGCTCACTAGGGTCGAATACAACCCGTCGACGCTTAAAGCGCCTCCACACCAGCGACCTCTGGACAGTTGGGCGTTAATAGTATCGTTATGGTGAAACAAATGTTATATTCGATGTTACGTAATATCGTAATATGTTAAAACCAATTATTTGTTTATGTTATTAATTTGAATTCCCTGTTATTATGTGTACAATCTTCAAAACAATATTTTATAACCTTTCAATAGGTTGATCAATATTAAATAAAATTGCTACATTAAAAAAAAAAAAAAAAAAATATATATATATTTGAAAAGCTTAAAACAATTTTTGCTTAATTTAAATCAAATAAATATATATATAAAAGCTATAAACAGCTCACTCCGTATTTAGTTGATCAGGAATAAATATCTTTAGTTTTGAAACTGCAGATACGCTCAGCATATTGTCCAATACATAACGTTAACTGACTTTGGCAACAGCCAGCGATAACTTGTACAAAACCCTGTCACGACGAGTATTGCTCATGTTTATTATACTCTTATAGGGGTATTATAATTTTGGCATGAAGCTTGGAAGGCATCGAAGAAAACGTCTCCGATACCATAAAGTATACATATTCTTGATCGGGAAATTGGTATAGATCCATCTCTTTGCTGCAAATAGTATCATGTCGGAGCCAAGTGAATCGGATCACTATATCAAATACCTTCAGTCTAGAGACGAGTTTTCGTACAATAAACTTTTTGTTTGTAATGTTATCCGAACCAAACTTATCTAATATGCGAATGAACAAATATTTACAACTATATTTTATATATATTTCATTATATTTGGACATTTGTATCAAGTTATCCAGACCAAACTGATCATTTATGATGCTCGAAGCATTTGGATACAAAATCATCAATATCGCAATACGATATCATAGAGATTTCCAGATAACAATTGTTTTGTTTTTCAATTGCATATTGAAATTTAGATTTCAACAGCAAGGGTGTCTAGACTTCGGCGTGGTTATGAAAGCGTTTCCTTCTGGTTTTTAACTGGGTTGGTCGTGGCTGGAAAAAGAATTCAATATTTGGGTCTCACCTAGTTGCATGTCAGGCAACATTGCCAAAGCTATCAATCAATTCAGACACCAGAAATGTAATCCTCGTAACTCTACCGCTCCCCACACCCATCCACACACACACAGACACCCACACCCTTTTCGTTTTGTAGTGTCTCACTTGGTGTATGTATTTGTGCACACTTCCTGTCGCCACAATTTGTTTGTGCCGCTGTCAAGATGTGAAAGCGACGAGCTTTCCCCCTTTCCCCGCCTGGCAACGCCCGTGGAGCGACTTGTCCAGCGCAGAGACACCCATGCGATCCATTGAAGCATGTGACAGGCGGCGGGCAGAGCTCATCAATCTCGTGTCGAGGTCTAAACAAAATATGCAATGTGTTTGGCATTGCGGCAAAAAGGCGAGCATCGATAAACCAACCAACAACCAACAACCAACAACCGACAGAAACCAACCCATTGAAAAGCAGCAAACAAAAATTAGAAGCCAAAGCCAATGCCAGAAACAGCAACTCAAATCCAAACATGGCAGCCAAAAACCCTTTGCGGCCTAACCACACACATACACACACGCAGGCACAGTAAATATTATAACCACACACACACACACATAGAAGGCAGTTTGAAAAAAAAATTAGAGAATATGTGTTGACAGCAGTCATCAATCAAGCGACACAACTTTTGACATGTCAAATGAACGAGCTAGCGCATAAATTACAACTCAACAACAACAGCAGCAGCAGCAGCATATGGAAACCGTTTCAGAACAGGGGGAAGGGGGAAGAGATATAAAGTGCGATATGGGGCAACAAAAAAACAACAAAAACAAAATACCTTGCGTGGCAGTAGCCAGCAAACATGTCAAACGGCAGCAATTGGAAAATCAATTTCAACAGTCAGAGTAGAGAGAGAGAGAGAGAGGGAGACTGAGCTAGGCGAGCGAGCGAGAGAGAGAGAGAGAGCGCCGCTCAACTGTGACCTGGGGAGTCTTTAGATGCGGCATGTTAAATGTCATTACATTACTGATAAGATTGATAACGCCTAAACGTTTTTGTGTGTTTTTGTGCGCGTTGCTTACGTGTCTCTCGAGTGAGTCATGCGGCGCATTCAATCGCTATTCGCCATCGCAATCACTTGAAATACTCATTCACTCACTCAATCACTCACTGCGGCAGGCAGGCAGGCAGGCAGGCACACATGCAGACAGTCAGCCAGTCAGCCAGTCCATCAATCAGTCAACACAACAACACACTGACAGACATTTCCACTTAGAACAAAGGCTGCGCAATTCCAATCCAGCTCGCAACAGTTTTATTTTTGATTACGAGTTGATCAATTTTTATTAATTCTAATTATATGCACAGCTTAGCCAAATGATAATTGATTAATTATTTATTAAGTATAATTTATATTCACATATGTATTTTGATTAATTGTCAAGTGCTTTTTGATCTGCGGACAGTAATATCAATAAATGAATCTCGCAAATTGAACAATGATTAACATCATTTTAAGGGTGATTTGAATAATTATATTAAATTAATAATAATTAAGCTGTTCGCATCAAGAGCAAACTTTTTCGGAGGTGTTAAGGGAATTATTATTATTATTATTGTTTTTATTATTATAATTGGGGATAGTTAGCACTGCGACCTATAAGGTCTATTGTGCCCCCTTACTGAGCCTACAGCTCTTCCATCAATCCCAACTCCTGCACGAATGCTAGAATCTTTGTACGGTTGAGGGTTTCTATGTCCTTGGGCCTCATGATATGCTGCCCTAGGATGCTGCATCTTTTCCTGGTTAAGGCGACGCATTCTGCTAGGATGTGCGTTGAGGATTCCTCCTCGTGTCCGCAGAACCTGCATATGTTGCTGCTGTAAATACCTAATTTGGTTAGGTGACTTCTCAGTCTACAGTGTCCTGTCAATAGACCTGTGAGTATTCTGAGTCTATTCTTCCCCATGGATATCATTTGCTTAAATCGCTTTTGATTGTAGCCACCTAGGAGACTTCTGGCTTGTCGGAGTCCTGGTGTCTCAGTCCAGCTCCGTTCCCGCATCAGTCCTTCTTCCTCCCTTATATACAGCCGTATTGTGTGTCCTCTTACGCCACAATACGGTTCAGGGCCTATCATGGGTCTCTCTGCCCCCATTCTTGCTTGCTTCTCGGCTTCTTCGTTCCCCGCTATGTCCCTGTGACCCGGAACCCATCTTAGGGTGAGCCTATTATGTTTTCCGAGTTGGTCAAGCTTGGATCTTACTTCGTGGACAACTTTGGATGTTATTTTCGTCCCATTTAGCGCATTTATTGCTGCTTGACTATCGGAGAGGATGGATATATCCGCATTCCGATAGTGTCGTTTAACATATATATATAACATCTATTTAAGTTTTATAAAACGATTTATTCACTAGTGAGAAGTGCCTTTGTGAGGCGTATATCACTAAAACAGAATATCAATAAACAACATCAATACGATATAGTGGCCCGGTCAGGTCCGATTGGCTCCGATAGATCTGAAAAAATTAAGGCTATCTGGTTGGAGGGACTAATTTACATAGCAATTGAAACACATTGACTCTCTTGATCTTGCTGATCTTGAATATGTTTACCTTATCTTTCTTCTGCCTCGTACTTACTTATTCTCCACTTCAAAAAACCCTTATATATATATTTATATATTATTTATTTTTTGATGAGCTCCATTTAAAATTTGAATATGTTTTTTGTTGTCCACAAGTTTGGTATTTCTTTGTTTTTATATACTCCAAAATATTTCGAATCCAATCTGAGTTCATTTTCATTAAGTCTTAAATTGATTTACAAAGGTCTGATTTTGCATCACAAATCCGATTGCAGAAATAGGATATGTATTGGCTATCCTAGAATCGGGATTCAATCCGTCGCCTGCTATATAAAGATGTTTTTCCTTTCCTTGCATATTTTTGTCACTTTTTATAACCTGACTGGTTACAACTGGTAAAATGGTTTTGTGCACATGAATGTGACAGGCAGAAGGGAGCATCTGCGACCCCATAAAGTATATATTCTTGATCAAGATCAACAGCCGAGTCGATATAGCCTTGTCCGTCTGTTCGTCCGTTCGTCCGTTGGTCCGTCTGTATGAACACGCGGATCTCAGAGACTATAAGAGCTAGAGACTTTAAATTTGGCATGTAGGTTCTCGTATACCCGGCACTGATCAAGTTTGCTTCTTGAATATCGATACATTTCGATGTCCGATAGCAACAAATGCTTCAATCTTAAAGGCAGAATCTAATTTAATTTTTCTAACTAAAACAGAATACACATATACATATTATGGATCAACTACCCTAATTTCATCAAGATCGGATAAGAAACACCAAAGTTATAGTCGAAAATAAATGCTCAAATTGATCTCATTTCTATCAGCAGCCGAAAGCATTTTCTGAATGCAAATAAATATGCGAGCGCATGTGTAAGAATGAGATGGCATGATAATCGATGCGAGCTTCAATATGTTTTTGTGTGTATTCTGCAGAGCCCCGTTACCTACGATTGCGTGTATGTATGCATACGCACGTGCTTGTCACCATCCCGTTAGGATTAGTTCTGGATAGCGAATGAAAACATGCGCTGCATTCGTTTTTTTTTACTCTCCAATGCCTATGCTTGCCAAAAGATATGAGTGCACTTGCAGACCTGCTCACATTTAAAGGCGAATTTCACAACAAAACTAGAATGTATTTGACAAGGTTCAGGGTATATCGTAGTCGAGCTCACTCGACTACAACACTCTTACTTGTTTTGGACTCTTTTTTTACATTTGCTTTTGCATTTAGTCAGCGTTGTGACAGATTTCAAATTTTTGTTTTCCGTTTGCTGCTCTTTTTGTTGCTTCTGTTGCTGTTTGCTTGTTTGTTTTCTGCTGGTACTTCAGTTGGTGTTGGCAGTGACAAATCCTTTACCGTTATTTGCGTACGCTGACACTTTGACAGGCGACGTCGACGTCGACGTCGACACACATGCGAAACTCTCACGTCCACAAGAGAGCCGCTATCATATTACTTACTGTAGGGGCTTACTTTGTTTGCCGGCCTGCGGCAAACTTTTCAATATTCGCGCGCGAGTCGCGACAAATTCATTTCAATTTTCATACACATATACATATATATATATATATAAACGTTATTTTTTTTGCTACGCAAATTCAAAGGGGATTTCAGTGGTAAACAAATTTGTTTCCGGCTCAGACGACTGCGTGCGTGACAGCTGTCAGTTGAGCTCTGCCAAAATATTGACAGTTAGCATGCGTCACTTGGCAAACGAAGAGGCGTTTATAAAATTCGTTACCAACTTGAGAACTCGCTGTTTACGGAGGTAATTTTCATTCGACGGCAACAGGCAAATCCATTGCAATTAAGAACTGTCAACAAGTCTTTTGTACACACAACATTTTTGAAATCGCCATCGAATTCCCAACAGACACTTGATTTACTGTGCTGAAAGTAATTTGGCGCTAGCTTCTCGTTCCTCAGATTCTCAGATTCTCAGATTCCCAGATGCCCAGATTCCCCATTTGTTTCAGTCTCGACTCTTTGGCAGCTGGCATCTCTTTGTAATTGATTGGCCATCGGGTTAGCCAGCTGACATTGCATGTCGCATTCAATTGCCAAGCGCAAAAAGTGCCAAGTGTGCCAAGCGTAATGAAGATCGCATAAAATCAAACAAAAACACCTTTTCAACAAAAAACAACCGACTGGCGTCTGAATGTGTCAAGGACGGCATTTGATTGATCACCAATTTGAGATTATCTTCTGCTTGAATTTGTGTATGCCTTGAAAATGAGCTAGAAAAGTTGCTCAACAGTTTTGAACCAGCTTTAAGCTCTTAACTAAACATGAAATACAACAAATGCAGTCTCATTTAAAGTTAAAACAAGCAGGGAAAGCTAGCTCAATATTGACTGACTGGAGTTAATCAGCCAACACTTAAATATCGATATATATTATTATGTTTTTCGTTTCAATTTGTGATTTTCTGTATTTAACAACTGAACAAAGTATTCTACAATTGTCTACTATCTTCACATATTCTTCCATTAGCGAGTACCACTAAGTAAGACCAGTTGGAATACTCTAGAATACTCTTTAATTACTCTGAGGCATGCTGATGACACTTTGTTCAACATGAGAATACATTTTGGCTAACAAAATCTGTGTTTCTTATCCGATCTTACTTAATGTGTGACAGTTGATTAATCAAATGTATTGATATATCATAAAACTCTTTATATTTCACTTGTGCGTCCTATTCTGGAATATGGATCCTGTATGTGGTCACCCAATTACAAGGTTAATATTTTCTATATATATTACAAGGTTACATATTCTATCCTGAATAGAATCCGTACAAAAACAATTTCTATTATTTGCCCTTAGGGGTTTTCATTGGAATACCAATATTAGCTTACCCTCTTACCATAGTAGACTTTTGTCAATACATCTTCCTTCTCTTTCTGATCGTAGAACAATGCTCGATTCTTCGGAGTTAATCAGCCAACTTAATTTTACAGTTCCGATCAGAAATACAAGGAATTTTCTGCCTCTTTTTCTTCAAGCTTGTAGTTCCAATTTTGCTATTCATAACCCATGTAGAATCTTGTGTACTAATTATAATACGCTTTTTCCGTTAATATGTTGTACTTCTTCCATTTATTCTATTAAAACTTGTCCCCCTTGCACCCCTGGGTCGGTTGGGCAGTTTGGCTTGGGTCCGTGCTTGGTATCGTTGGGCCACTTGAATGTGCTGCTCGTTAGTACTTCTACGTCCAAATAAATAAATCATATATCAATCGAAAGGAATAGTATTAACTATATTTATAATTACGTATTTTTAATTGCTTTCGGATATCGATTTGTATCGATATTCGCCAAATGGAGGCAGGTATCGATAAAACTAAGTAAACACAACTTAAATTCCAAATTTAAAATGTACAAAATCTAAAATTTAATAGAGAATATATATATATATATATGTGATGGAGTCGAAGATACTTGCTTCTGTTCAGACCATACTTTCGCAGCTTTTCACTATCTGCTTTATGCCAATTTTTAATGGACTGAGTTTATAATACTTCCCAAAAATATATACCCATGTGAGTTGAATTTATGTGTTGAGTTTCGGATTATCGCGATATTTATTGATCATTAGTAATTGAAGAATTTCAAACATTTTTTTATTGGACATATATATATCAAATAAATAGTAAAAATGTTAGTTTAACTTATCGCGTCATTTGCTTAGGGCTTAGCCAAGCCAGCGCTCTAAATGGGATTGATCGATGACCCCATCATAAAGCTGTCCCCGTGTAATTCCATTAGGCGCCAGGGCAAACACATATATATGTATATATATGTAGGCTATAATCTTTGGAGTGTATCG
Organism: Drosophila nigritarsus; assembly: GCA_035044305.1. Classification (NCBI taxonomy): domain Eukaryota; kingdom Metazoa; phylum Arthropoda; class Insecta; order Diptera; family Drosophilidae; genus Drosophila; species Drosophila nigritarsus. Next base: position 1,183,085 of record JAWNMF010000251.1, on the reverse strand, counting down.
TTGAATAGATAATAGATATTGACACTAGATAAAGCATACTGTGTGCTTAGGTGTTTGTTTGTTCAGCTCAGAGCTGTCAGTCGTAGTGCGGCGATATACGATTTGGACGACTTACTGTCTGTCTGTCAGTCTGTCTGACTGTCTGACAGCGAATGAGATGTTGATCATCAATAAAGCCGGAAATGATCGAGTCTTTGAATTTATGATCTCGAAACGGCAATAAGTCGACGGCTTATCGCGACTGCAATTTATAATACAAAATGGCAGACGAGTCGAAAGCCAAACCAAATGGGCAACATAATTAATATTTAAGAGCTCCGCCTGACAGCACGCATCCTCCATGCCCATCTCGATGGCCATCCTGTTGCTCTTCATCAGCGATTCCAATCAGATAACATTAGCACGTCACATCACACAGCGTGCAAAAATTATTATTCATTGAATTTGTGATAAATGTGACAGGGCCCAACAGGCAGTCGTCCAGCGGCGAGTCCACAACGGATTCAACGGTTGCAACAATGTGTTGCGTTGCACACACAAAACAGACAGACAGGCAGACAGACAGACAGACAGACAGACGGACAGAGGAGGCCGCATCGAAGCTGTCAAAAATTTGTTGCAAAAGATATTATCTGTGCCCCATCGACTGTTGCAGGCAGCTGACTGACGACTGCTTTTCGCTGTAGCTCATCAATAACGACGACGACAAGGACAAGGACGAGAATGTGGCAGAGAGTGTGTGTGTTGCAAGCGGATGAGTTGCACTTGATGACGATGATGACGATGGCAACGATGATGATGACCATGATCGATGATTGGCCTTTTTTTTCTTGTTTTTTTTTTTTGTTTCTGTGGCAGACGCAGACGCTGAGTGACGATTGCTGAGCACAACGGGGCAACCGTACCATAAACAATGTGCAGGCAACTGTGACCACACCCATTGACAGTCAGACAGACGGACAGCCAGACGGACGGACATGTGCAATGTGCAGCGATGGCAACAATTATTTGCGGAGAATCACAACAGCACCAAACAAACAACAACAACAACAACAACAACAAATAATGAATCCATGGAATGGCCACTTGATTGATGGGCTCAATAAATTGCACGAGTGTCGTTGATGTTGTTTTTAGTGCTCGTGTTGCTGCCACAGATCTGCTGCAGCGCATACGATAAGATATAGCTGACAGCCAAGAACGGGACAGCGTTCGACGCAATTAGATCAACCGGCGAACTGGGCCTAAATGGCTGATGGCTGCACCAACCATGTCAAGCACTGCAACATTAATCAGAGAAAAACGGGAGAGTAGAAAATTGAGGTGCAACATTAAGCAAGTTAACAGCTCAGAATATAAATTATAATTCAATAAAAGAACTGAATTATCAGGTAAGGGAACAGCTGAGAACATACTATATAAATCAAGGTCTGAATTATCAAGTAAGGTAAGAAGCGAGATTATAAAATAGAGCTGCAACATTAGGCAAGCCAATAAAAATAAGTTCAGTTTGAGAGTATCAAGTGGAAACACTGTTTTGGGGCAGTATTGAGCTGCCTTTACCTTTTATATAAACTAACACCAAATAAACAATTATGTTGCATATATATTGTAATTTTAAAAACTACAAATATTGTTAAGCTTTTTGCAAATTTCATTGATCATCGCTCAACTCAACAGCTATAAATCAGCTGTGATCGAATAATACTTTTGATTATGGCAAATGATATTGCAACATAAAATTCTTCAACTAAAATATTGCAAAATTTATTTGCATCATTTTGATGCTCAGATACCTGACAACGAAAATAAAGAAAATTCTTGTGGAAATGGATTTTGTGCCAAAGCTAAAGACTCATTTTGTTTTGATACAAATTAAATTAAATTTAAATAAAATGTAATTTTTACAAATTAATTATTTACAAGATTTGAAATATGATATGTGCACCCACCAGACAAAGTATTCAAAATCGGATAACATCGAGAAATGTCAATAAATAATAATAGAAATAAAAAATAATAAATAATTAATAATAATTAAATAATGGCAATTTATAGCTAGTATTAATTTTGTTAATTAATTATTATTAATTTAGTTAATTCCTCTCAGATCAACAGACATATTTTGGTAATTCCCAACTTCATAGCTTCTAGGCAATCCGCACTGAAAATCGAAGCAGCTTTCAGGCTAGAAACAGGAAATTTTGAGTGCAATTACCAATAACCCCCATTAAGGCCAAAATCGTTGTAAGAATCTTCAAAATGAGGTACAAACTTTGCGACAAATACGCTCCACAATAGAAAAAGTGCGAAGGAACAATATGAGAAGACCTTCATCAGAAGCAGTAGAAGTTCAATTGAATATTATTACTATCGAATCTAGTCCACGATAAAGGTTGTGTGCGTATGGATGAAAAGGTTCATCAATTTTTGATAAACCAAGCCGTTGGCCAACCTATAGCAAATTATGCTTATCAACCCAAAAGTGGTCATATTAAAAGGGGAAAAGATCATTTTGTTCCATATACCAGAAAAGATTTTTCAATAAATTCCAGTAAAACTCGTCCACATAGTTCAGTTATATCTTTTTTTAAGGATGCACTAAAAAAAAGTGTTGCGGGTGTTATGATATTGTTATAAACAATATAAACGATGCATATTGTAGAATACTCGAATAGAATATTGCTCAAATTCATATATTCAACGTTAGACGTATTTGGAGATTCAGGGAACATGCTTTGGTAAGAGTGTGTAAAACATTTTATTTATAATTTCCAATTTCATGGCTCATGCCTTGCTGTCAGGTGATTTCAGTGATTAATGCACGAAAGTGTTTCGAAAGTAAGGGTCTCGGTAGAGACATACTTCTGGCATATACAGTGGCGGACACCTTCTTTCGAATATTGTCAAAGAAAAAAAGTAATAAGCTAAGCATTCGAAGCGCGAATGATGTTATACACAGTTGACTTGCTCAGATTGACCATTTCAGCTATTTCGCGATGTGAATATCCGTTTTGGAAGTGTTCCAGGATAAGTTTCCGTTGTGCAATGGTAGTCTGTTTGTCCATAGTCCTTGTTGGCTTATTGCATCCGAGATGCAGGATAAAACTAAACTGACTACGAAGGATTGGTCTATTTATACCGAAATTACTCAACTTTAGGTAAAAAATCCGGGTTTTATGGCACCCAGGTGTCCACAAGGTACCTGCTCTAAATGAAAACTGCACCTAAAAGTAGGCAACATTTTTACATAATCCTATCTAGCAGGTGGGGAAACCCCAGTATTGGGGTCATATATTAATTTTAGTGGTTAATATATGTACCTACCATCGGTCTTTGGAATTTCTGAAAAATAATTAATTTTTTTTTTTTTCTGTGACAATGTTCGAAAGAAGTTGTCCGCCACTGTACATATATCTATATACATGTATCTGTGTTTCGTTTCTAAAATGAAATTATGTGTTAATCTCATTTGATTTGTCATTTCCACATGATGTGATTTGGAGGCCTTCCCCTCAAAATGAAATTATCTAGCGCTGTGATGTATGGCAAACAAATGTTTTCTTGACACATTTATTTGTTTAATGAGACGTTGAATAATTAGTTAGATACACAAACCAAATGACTCAAATAAACTTTTGCTAGGTATGTGTGTGTCTGTGTGTCTGTGTGTGTGTGTGTCTGTGTGTGTGCGAGCATGTGGCACGTTTACATTGGTTGGCACAACAATTTATAAATTATGATTGACGACTCGCCGCTGATTGTGTGACCCGTAATAAGAGCCCCCCTCTCAGGGCTCCCCCATGGCTCATGCATGATATTATTTTTTACTCAGTCTGTATTTTTGTGCGGCGCTTTTTGCTCTGCTTCGGTCATTACCGCTGACAGCGAGCCTTCAAAATGAAGAGTTTAGATTGATGGCCACACATCGGTCAACGAGGCGGAGAAGCAAAACATGACCAGCCACATGCAACACGATCGAACTGAAACACAGATACCCTAATTTCCTGATTAGATATTTACTGGTTGTAGATTCATCATATAAATAATATTTAGCATGATTAATTTATTATTATCTTACCCATCCAAATGGGACTTAATTGGTTCTTTTTTACTAATAAAAAAGTCAAACATTGCTAGAAGTTAATCGTACCCGCTGCTGGGGCATAGCAAGTTCGAATTGCAGATACTGCTGTGGTTTGTCTGGCTGGCCTGTTGACAGGTCACTAATTTCAAGTTCTCTAAGCACCTTTTTCGTTTTTGGCTGCAAATTTGTACTTCTTTCCTAGGGCAACGATGATTGATGATTGATGCGATATTGCTGCGCAACAAACAACAACAAAAATGAGAGAAAAAAACGAAACCCTTTTCTGCTGGCGTTTCGAAACATATTTTATGTAGAAATGTCATTTGAGTTTGGCAAAAATATTAATCATCATCGTGGAACGGGTCCCCATCGCTGCCATGTGATAAATGAAGTTCGAGACGCGCTGGATTGGGAAATGTTCGCCACGATGGCTTGGGGTAATTAGCGAGAGCTGCTTGTAAGAGCCGAGAGCTATGTATAATATATGTGTATATGCCGCATAATGATGTGCACACACCAGCAATGCAGTAGTGAAAGGGAGAGAGAGAGAGAGAGAGATGGCGAAATTAAATATGATAAAAGACCCACACACTGTCTGTCGGCATAATTAAGTATGACATGCAAAAGTATGAATTATCACTGAGATGTCAAAATGTCACAGCTGGCGAAGACAGAGAGAGACACACAGATAAAGAGGCAGAGCGGAAGGCATAAATAAGATACAAGACGAGACGAGGCGACACAACACGAGACAAGACAAGGCAAGACGAGCCGAGACGAAACGAAACGCGACGAAAAGCGACGAAACGAGACGAAACGAGACGAAACGCGACGAGTGCAGTGCAAGGCATAGCTGACAAACGAACGCCGCGTGTGGGATTAACTGACTCGAAAATTTATGATATGAAAAATTACTTGTTACTCAACAGGCACACAACAAAGCAGCAGAAAGATAGAAAGAGCAGAGCGGAAGAGGGGAAGAGGGGTAACTATAAGTTTGTATATTATTTTCTTCTGTATCGTCTCTCTCTCTGTGTGTCTCTCTCCATTCACATCGAAAAATTTGTTGCTCGAACAAATTTGTGTAAAGTCTGTGCTGAAAAATTAATGTGCCCAACTGTCATTGCAGTGACAGAGATGTACCGGAATGGAATGGGATTGGGGCGTGAGGGTTGTTCTTGTTGTTGTTGTTGTGAAAGCTTATGATAAATGATTTTGAAATGTGACAAAATGCTTACGAGTGGGATTAACAAGACGATGTCAGCGACGACGACGACGTCGACGTCGACCTAAGCCTGGCAGAAGGATGCTTACTTTGCTTGTGTATGTGTGTCTCTGTGTGTGTGTGTGTGTGTGTGTGAACAACGGACGGGTTGTGAGAGAATTATTGTTATTATGTATAAACAGCTGTGGCAGGGGTGAGTGGGGCGTGTAGGGTGCCACAATCTCGGATTATGTTGATTATTGTAATGAAGTCGTGGCTGGGCTTAAAATGTGTGCAGTGGGCGTCCTACTTAGAAAGTAAGCACAGTAATTATGTCTTCATTTATAAATACTCAAAGTGAAGCGCACTGAAAGAAACCAAATTGACTAAACTTGTTCAGAGTTGAGTGAAATTGAAGACTGATTACTGAAATGAGTCTGTGAAGGGATCAGAGCAATTTTAAGTTGCCAAATATAACATAATAACTGTCATGCTACGAGACATATCTAAATTCATGAAATGAGCAAATAGTTTTTAACTGAGATGATAAAAGACCCACAAACTGTCTGCCGGCATACTTAAGTATGACATGCAAGATATGAATTATCACAGCAGGCGAAGAAGATTTAAGAAATCAGCCAAGATAAGAGAACTAAGTTGAATAATATTTCAATTTGCTAAAATGTGTGTTTTCGAATTAAAAATGTTTCCCTTTACTTTTGACATATATAGATGCAGAAATTGAATTTGGAATATTCTTGTATGGAATTAAGTTCACAATTAATCTCTTATTCATTTAATATTTTAGTTTACAGTTTTGCTTGAGAACTGAAAAACGTTCATTATCAATTTCTTCAACTTTTTTTTGTATTTATTTGAACATAAAAACTTAATAAGTGGCAAAAATTATTACAAAATTGATTGATTGAATAATTTATTTAATTATTGAAGTAAAGGTTAACAAATGAATTGTTAAACTACTTAAAATAGTTAACGGTTTCTAAACAGGACATTGTCGACTAGCAAGTCACATAGGTCAAACTGGGAGGAGGCATTCTCAAAAGTGCCACCTTGGTTAGGGGCAGAGGTAGAAGATGCAGATCTAGATGGAAGAGGTTATCAGCTCTGTAGAAATAGAAAATATTCTTGCATTCATTTAAGAGTTGGGCTTGTGGAACAGATATAGACTTAGATCTGTTGATTTTCGGCTGATGTGATACTTGTTATGTTCCCTCAGTGTAATTAAATGTTATTTCTTCTTATTCTACAAATAATATTGCAATTAATGATACTTAATGCTAGTTATGTAATTGAACAAAATGTACAAACAATTATCGCACTTTGAGCTATGTTGTCTGCGACCTGCGGCACTTCAAAGCGACAGCAAATTGACCAAAAGTGATTCATTTGAATCCGTTTGAAATACCACTCGCTGGTGTCATGTGTGGCGACACCAAACCCACTGGTCAAGTGAGGCGACGCCAAAGCGTTGCAATCGATGATGGGCGATCAAAGCGATCATGTGGCAAACAAAGTGCCATCCGTCTTGCTAGTTTCGACGCCTTCCTGGATTTAAACAAAAAAAAGCAAAAGTCGAAATGCGGTCAGTCAGACTGTTGGACAGTTGGACAGTTGGACTGTTGGACAGTTGGTCAGTTGTTGGATTCATCGATCGATCGATCGTTGGCTCGATCTGGCTGGGTTAAGACATCATCAGTCAAATGGCTCGACAGCGTCCATGCCTGGGTCAATTGAGTTTGGCAGCTTGTTTGATTTATGTAGCCATACGCAAGGCAGACACTTCCCACAGAAAAAGACGACCCTCTAGATAAAGATAATTATTGGAGTGCCCCTTAACCCTGCCCCGGCTTATTTCTCCGTCTCGTTTACCTCTAGCTAACTGCTAGCCACAATCCATCATTTCTAATTTAACATATCGACAAAGTTATTACACTGTCCATAAAACGGCACTTAGACGCTAGATAAGAGAGGGTGGTTGAAAGAGGGGTGGGGAGGGGAGTGATTATAGATATATCAGTTGCTCAGTCTCTGGAGGGGTTAACCAAATGTCGCATTATACACTTGAGCCGCATTTGACAAGATGGTAAACAGCGATTGGGGCAAGTGCCACAAAGACGACGATGCCGCTTGACTAATTGAAAGTATGCAACGATTTGGGGCAGGAGCAGAGGGAGGGGGTAGAGCAGGGGGGGAGGGGAGGGGTGAGTGAGCGCCACACCTTTGTCCACTTTTGTCTGTACATATAAATCAATTAATTAAAACTGTCGGCCAGCTGTCAAATTGTTGCTACCGGCAGCGTTTTACGCGTTGTCTCGTTTTTTGGGCTTGAAGTTTGAGTTTCGAGTTCGGTTCACGTTCCCGTTGCCGCTCCCGTTCACGTTCCCGTTCCCGCTCCCGTTCCAGCGAGACTGGCAGGCAATGGCGACATGTCGAGATTTACGGAGTGATTGACGACTTTATGTGTCATTAAATACCGTTAGCAGCGACTGGCGTTGGCGTTATGTTGTTGTTGTTGTTGTTGTTGTTGCTATCAATGTTGTTTTTGTTGCTGTTGCTGTTGCTTGGCGCATTGCATTTGAGTCATTTTTCATGCGATGTTGCTCAGTGAAAGTCGTCTGAATTTACTTGGAGACTTTGCTTGGTTTCGTTGGCTCTTGGGTGTACTCTGTGTGTGTGTCTCTGTGTGTGTGTGTGTGTCTCTGTGTGTGTGTGGGTGTTTGTGTGTGTGTGGGTGTTGTGTGATTAGCAACAATTAAACACCAACTGTGAGGGGCGGCATTAACTAACAAATGTTGTGGATTAGTCCGAAGTGCTTTTTGCGGACAACTTTGGCTACTTGAGCAAAATAATTATCATTCACATGGATTGCGAAGACAAAGATGGGAGGGGAAAAAATAAGAAACTGCTAATTATAATTACAATTAATTATAAATACTTAAATCAACAACTAAGAGACTGATGATTATAATCATAATTAATTATAAACAGTTTAATTAACGAGCGAAGCTTCTTCATTATAATTACTCAAATTAACATCCAAAGAGACTGATAATTATAATTATAATCAATTACAATTACTTAAATCAACAATTTCATTTTAAATCTCTATCTCTACGGGTGTCGAAATAAGATGCGCTCATACATAGGGACAGACGGACAGACGAACCAATACTAGGAGAGCTTCGGTTTAAGAGTATAAATACGAAATGAATGGAATAAATCAATAGCAGATAGAGGATAATGGTCTGAATGTGTTTATGTTGGTTATGTTAAGCCAGGCTTTATCAGCTGGTGTCATTTTGGCTTAACACAACCTACGATCCACATCCCCTCTCTTTGCAGTGCAACCTCCACACAGCGCACTCAGCGCTGTTATCGATAACATAAATGTTACAATCTTAACGGTAAATCAATCTCTGTAATACAACCAACGCAAAGTGATCAAAAACAACCCAAGCTGCCTTTTACTGAAGGAAGCCAGAAGAATAGGAAGAAGACAACCCCCCCCCCAAAACTTTGCACCGAAAATTGGGTGCAGAGGAGCGTTTTTTAGAACTGCGCAACAGGATTCTTCCAGTTTGCCGTGCAGGATAGGATAAAGATAATTTTCATTATAGAATAAGATTCAAAATCGGTTATGGCACAGCATAAGAGAAAGAAGAAGAAAATTCGATGTAGTGCTAATCAGATTAATACTGAACAATCAAATTCGCCACTTCTTATTTTGTGTAAGAAAATGGCATGGTTCCACGATCAGAAAGAGAAGGCAGTAAAAGTCAACTTCGATAAAGTAAATAAAATATTTATTCAAATAGTCATTAATCTTTTAGAGAGGAATATATAGAGCTTCTTAATATATCCATAATAGGCCCTGAACCGTATTGTGGCACAATACGGCTGTATATCTGGGATGAAGAAAGACTGATGCGGGAACGGAGCTGGGCTGAGACACCAGGACTCCGACAAGCCAGAAGTCTCCTAGGTGGCTATAATCAAAAGCGATTTAAGCAAATGATATCCATGGGGAAGAATAGACTCAGAATACTCACAGGTCTATTGACAGGACACTGTAGACTGAGAAGCCACCTAACCAAATTAGGTATTTATAGTAGCGATGCATGTAGGTTTTGTGGACAGGAGGAGGAATCCTCGACGCACATCCTAGCAGAATGCGTCGCCTTAACCAGGAAAAGATGCAGCATCCTAGGGAAGCATATCATGAGGCCCAAGGACATAGAAACCCTCAACCCAAAAAAGATTCCAGCATTCGTGCAGGAGTTGGGATTGATGGAAGAGCTGTAGGCTCAGTAAGGGGGCACAATAGACCTTATAGGTCGTAGTGCTAACTATCCCCAATTATAATAAATAAATAACATATCCATAATACTATCATCTAATAATCTGGAAATTCTGTGCTGTGTCTCTTTGTTCCCGCAGTTATCGTCATTATTGCAAGAAGGAATGCTTCTCATCTCAGCTGCCGCTGAGTGATAGGCAAAGGGGATTGCCAGAAGAGCACAGGTGAGAATTACGGTCTGGGTTCTCATTTTAATTGAAATGTTACTCTTTCACTTGGTAAGTCGAGACTGATGTGAACTGAACGAGTCTGACGCACTTTTATACCATCTCAAACCTTGGCAAACACCCAAAAAACCTTTCTAGTAAGTGTGCTCAGCCGTTATTAAAGGCGTTTATTTGCCAAAGATTGTATTTAACATTTAAAAATGTATTTGTTGTTTTTGTTAGAATAGCTGATGAAACATGTTCTCAAATAAATGTTATTCGAAATGTAAACATTTAAAATAGTATTCATATAAAAACATTTAGCCTTGGACTTTTCATTTGAACTCAAAAATAAACAAATACTTTTTAAACTTTCAATGAAATTAATCAAATCAAAAAATTATTCTGTTTTCGATTCTTCAAAATCTGTTTAATGAAATTAAAAAAAAAGAAAGGAAAATGAAAATTCAACAACAATTAAAACTAGAAAAATGAAAAAAAAAAAATTATAACAACTTTTTGCATAGAGCCGTAAAAATTAGTTGTGGTGAGAGAAATTTTCTAGAATTTTTTGATTTGAGTTGAGTAAAATGTAAAAAAGTTGTATCCAATAGTTTGCCGATTATATTGTCGGTTGTATTCCACAAAATCTGCTATGAAACCTAACCTCATTAAAAATATTCTCTTTAAAATATATTCAATAAAATTAGCTGCGATTTATGCGGAAATCCAAGTTCAATTTAGTGCAGATTAAAGATTGCCATCAAATTGAAGCCATTTATGATAGAGTCCTTGCCGCACAGAAAAGTTGAGTGCCACATTAATGTGGCATAGGGGCAACAATAAAAACGAAACGTTCGCCAAAATGTGCGAGTGGCAAAGTTAACTGTTAAGTGGAAGCACTCAACTAGCAGCTTATTAGCAAACTTTCTCATTGGATTATATAGTTGAATATTATAATAATCGAGTTAGAAAACCGTGTTGTCCCACTGCCGAGGGGAGGGGCAGCAGGACACAGTCGGCAGCATTCAAGCACAATTTCCGCTTCATGGTCGGAATAAGACCATGGTTTACGAGTATGTCGAGGAGGTCGAGGGGTATATGGACTAGCAAAAAGTGGCCAACTTTTTAGGGCGACAAGGAAATACTTTGCTAAATTGCCTGGGCAAAGCAAACACCCGCAAGCCCCTCTCTCTCATCAAGGGAGTCAGGCAATAGCAAAATTCACACATGCCAGGCACCTAAACGCCAATGAGTGTGTGTGTGCGAGTGTGTGTGCGAGTGTGTGTGCGAGTGTGTTTGTGTTGAGGATTCAACTTTTACAAATCGTTAGCATTTCGCACGTTTATTGAGTTGTTTTTGTACGTAAATTGGTCGCATAACTTGCCAGTTGTTATTGTTGTTATTGTTGTTAGTATGGGATTTTGATATGTAAAGTGTCGAGTGGCCGTGTCCATGGTTGCCTCATGCGGCATATCCCCTTGCCGTACACCGGATTATGGTCTGTAGATTTGCAGATATGCGCCGTGTGTGTGTGTTTGTCTATAAAGTTTGATTCCTTTTTATACCCTGTAGTCTTTTAGAAAGGGTATAATGTTATTTCTGCAGAAAAGTGATGCAGCTAAAAGCAAGAATCTTCGTTATCTTAAAGTATATATATTCCTGACCAGCATCAACAGCTGAGATGATATGGTTAAGCACACAGATCAATAATTATTCGTACACTCATATCTTTCAAGTATTTTCTCACTTAAAAACAAATATTATTTATCAAAGATCAGCAAATATGGTTCCTTATATGATATATTTAAGGATTCCTTTAAATGAAATAATTAGTTTCCCTAAAATTTCCTACTTATAGACGCTTACAGTTTGTCGTAAGAGATGCACTTTCAACCATGCTTACATTTGAGTATGTCAAACTTTATTAAATATAGGGTATATCGCAGTCGAGTTGACTCGACTTGAGCATTCTTACTTGCTTAGAATGCGCCAACGCATTCTCGAAAAAGTTGTATCCATTTTCACAGAGTTTAGTTTGAGCTTTTGTCTAACTCTGAGTCTCGGCCTGGCTCTGCAATTGGGTCTGGGTCGAGTTTTGGTACTGGGTCTCGGCCTCGGTTTGGTTCTTGGTCTGGGTCCGGTTCTGTTTCTGATTCTGGGTCTGACTCAGAGTCTCGTTGTCTGCCAGTCTGCGGTTCGTTTGCTGTTTGGTGTTGGCATATTTGTCGTTTGTGGTTGCAACTGCAAATATTATAGCAAATTGAACTGTAAATAGTTTTATTGCCCCTAAGCCACAAGGCGAATATACTCACACTTACGCACACTTTAACACACTCATATTACTGTGATACTTTCATTGTTTTTGCTGGGTGGCACTTCTGCACAAAAACCACAAAATGAAGTTGTTGAAATGCTCACAGATTTACTCCAAGGAATGTCGTCGGTATCTTCTACACATAAACACAAAAGTTGGCCAACAGCTAAATCAATTTGGGATTCCATTCAAATGCCCACCCAGAGTGGGCCGAATCGAAAATGTGAATCAGAGTTTATTGAGATATATCGCTGGACTATTTGCTTATGTATAGATTACTCCGCAAAATGATTGTGCCTCGTTTTTGTATTGCATTGAAGGAGACGTCTATATATGTATATATATAGATTTTCGATAAGCATATAAATATAGATAAGAAAAACTTGTTTGTTTATCGCGAAGTCCAAACTGAACTTATTTAATATGCGTTTTGTTATACTTCTTTTATTTGGACAACAAATGGATGAGATCAAAATACTATATTATATAGCTGCCATAGGAACGAACGGTTGAGCGATGAGTTCTTATGTGAACAACTTTTTGGTTCTACAAGTTATTCGACTATTTTCGTTCTCATAATTGGAAAAATCTAATTGACATCGTACTTCTGTAACATATGGCATAATCGCTCAAATCGTTAACCAGACCCAATTATTATTCTACTAAAATTTAAGCAAAAAAGTATCAGTATTCAACTATGATTTCATATAAAGAATATCTCGGTTTTTTGCTGACGAGCAAGCAAGAATGGGGGCAGAGAGACCCATGACAGATGCGGGAACGGAGCTGGGCAGAGACACCAGGACTCCGACAAGCCAGAAGTCTCCTAGGTGGCTACAATCAAAAGCGATTTAAGCAAATGATATCCATGGGGAAGAATAGACTCATAATACTCACCCTGTCTATTGACGGGACACTGTAGACTGAGAAGCCACCTAACCAAATTAGGTATTTATAGTAGCGATGCATGTAGGCTTTGTGGAAATTAGGAGGAATCCTCAATGCACATCCTAACAGACTTCGTCGCCTTAATTAGGAAAAGATGCAGCATCTTAGGGAAGCATATCATGAGGCCCAAGGACATAGAAACCCTCAACCGTACAAAGATTCTAGCATTCGTGCAGGAGTTGGGATTGATGGAAGAGCTGTAGGCTCAGAAAGGGGGCACAATAGACCTTATAGGTCGCAGTGCTGTTCTATCTGATTTCTAATAAATAAATCTTTTCTTACAGTGCTCAAAGTGCAACCACATTAAGTTTTGATATATTTTTTTCGTTTTAGTTTTGGTTTTTTTCAAATCTCACAATGTGTATCCCAATTTTTTAATTTCTTATTTTGAGTATCTATTTTTCCTGGCTTAACTTTCTCCAAACCTTACATTAGATCGATTCACATTTATTTTTATTTTACTTTCAAATATTTAATTTCTTTTTTCAATAATTTGTTGTCAAAACTTTTATAATATTTTTGGTGTTTTGTGAGTGTATCATAATTTCATCATGACATAATTATGTTGTTTGATTATTCATATATTTTTAGGAATTTAACTGCATTTTTTATTAATTGGCTAAATTCAAAATAGTTATTTCATTCGAGGAGTTGCAGTCCAACAAGTATTTCATTTAAAATTGAATTTTTGTTTAGTGGAATTTCAATTAGAACTAAAACTGCATAATTATTTATCGATTGCCGAATAATGGCCATTATTTATTTGATTTAGACGCCAATCCTTTATGGGTGCCTGATAAATCAATACTCGTATTTCGAGTGCATAAATTGAGTCTACCTACTCAGCTGGCTGTATAATGGCTCCTCCGTCATGGACATGATAAATGATTGGCAAATTAATATAAAATTCATCAGAGCTTTGTAAGCGGAGGCAGAACATGAAACTAATCATTTCTGGCCGTCATTTGCATAGATATATCATTATTAATAATATTATTTCGACTACATATTCTGCTTCTTCAAGTTGTGCAACGAAAACACGCCTCGCATTTTCATCAATCAATTGCGGGGAAAAGCGCGACGCAAAACGCCTGACATGAAAAATATGTCTGCGAGCTGAGAGCTGAGAGCTGTTCCAATGCAAAATGTTAATTTATAAAAATTTAAGAGCACTGCAACGTGGCACTCGACATCAATCAAAAAATCTCATCACACTGAGTCACTGACAGTCTGACAATCTGACAGACTGACACTCTGACAGGCGTCTCGAATGCGATACTTCCTCGCTCGCCTTGTGTCCAGTCGCGACTTTTATAAATGAGGCAAGACCCGACCCGAGCCACGTTTGATATGATGACGTTCCGTTGTCCTGGCCTGGCCTGGCCTGGCCTTGTCAGCTCTGTTGAAAGATGTGAAAATTGTGAAAATTTTCATCAAAATTCGCAGTCGTTGGGAAAGTTTATTAGATTTGCTCAAGCTCACAGCGACTTCAATTTGTTCGCCACGCAGCGGGCCTAACGATGCTGCTCCGATACAAGCTGATAATGGGCCATATCATAATGGCTCTCTAATGATTAATTAATGATCCCTTTGCCAACTTCAACTGTAACTACTTTCTCCACACTGCAAATTGTGCTCAGCCGCCTTGACAGCTGTGCCGCACCATTTATGACGACTGACAAGAGAAAAATGATACAATCAGCTACAATGTGGGAGTGTCTGACTACAATTTCTGTGATTAACGACCTTATTATATACTCTCTCTCTCTCTCTCTGTCTCTCTCTCTCACACACACACACACATTTAACAGCTGCAAGCCCATAAACCTGATTTTCTTTGTTGTTAACTTTGATGTGTAGCAAGGGTTTATAAAGATTTATAGCTTAGGGAAAGAAAGGTGTTCAGGAATGAACACTATTTGAAGCTAGCAAATATATGAAAAATATGTTTAAGAACTGAAACTGAGTACATTATAAAGGTAAGTAAAAACAGACAAATTGTAAAAGTAACCCTTACATGGAATGATATGGTGGCCTGCTTAGAAAATAAGTGAATACTGTTAGCTGTATAAAGTTAGGATCTTAAGAAGAAAGACAGTTCGACTTTACACCTCGAATTCAGCAGAGTTCTAAATTACAACTCGAATCGGGTTTATTAGAAAGTGGAGGGTTTAAGTTCGCATAGCAATCATTTTACTTTGAAAGTGATTCTCCACATACTACCCCCAATTGGGGTAGATTGCTTTTGGCTACAATTTCAATGAGTGTCCACAGGCAACAGGAATCAAATATATATATTTAGCAAAATAAATTAAATTTTATTTTGACATTCATTTCAACAGAAATTTATTATTATATTGCAGCAATTATTCGACTTTCAAAGTGAAAAACGGGAAAGCCAAAAGAGTTGCTGTTATTATATATATATTTCGATATTTTATTTTCCTCAGTTCTTGCTTCAAGTATTAAATATTCTTGCATTTGAATAACGAAAGATTTCTTATTTAGGTAAACATAACTTATATAGGGAGATGTGCGGAGTTTAACCTGAAACGACACTATCGGAATGCGGATATATCCATCCTCTCCGATAAACAAGCAGCAATAAATGCTAAATCATAATAGGCTCACCCTAAGATGGGTTCCGGGTCACAGGGACATAGCGGGGAACGAAGAAGCCGATAAGCAAGCAAGAATGACCCATGATAGGCCCTGAACCGTATTGTGGTGTAGGAGGACACACAATACGGCTGCAAGTCAGGGACGAAGAAAGACTGATGCGGGAACGAAGCTGGGCTGAGACACCAGGACTCCGACAAGCCAGAAGTCTCCTAGGTGGCTATAATCAAAAGCGATTTAAGCAAATGATATCCATGGGGAAGAATAGACTCAGAATACTCACAGGTCTATTGGCAGGACACTGTAGACTGAGAAGTCACCTAACCAAATTAGGTATTTATAGTAGCGATGCATGTAGGTTTTGTGGACAGGAGGAGGAATCCTCAACGCACATCCTAGCAGAATGCGTCGCCTTAACCAGGAAAAGATGGAGCATCCTAGGGCAGCATATCATGGGGCCCAAGGACATAGAAACCCTCAACCGTACAAAGATTCCAGCATTCGTGCAGGAGTTGGGATTGAGGGAAGAGCTGTAGGCTCAGTAAGGGGGCACAATAGACCTTATAGGTCGCAGTGCTAACTATCCCCAATTATAATAATAAACATAACTTATAGTCTACAAATTTAACTTAAATTAAAAAGAAATAGCGGCAAAGGCCCTCAGTTTCACGAATAATCCCAGATACTTAATGTTTTACATATAAATTTCTTTGTTGTTCTTCATCATTAATTTGTAATTTTAGTTTAATTTTAATTTAAGTTTCGACTGTCAACATAAATCATTGTAATAATACTCCCGATGCCTGGCGATGACGAGGAATGGGATCGAGTGCTGGCAATCATTGCGTTGTTGACAGGCTGTCAACATGTCGTCTGACTAATGTATTCCAAATACAGTTGCAGTTGCAGTTGCAGTTGTGCAAATGATAAATTGACTGTGAAAACATTGGCCATGGACCAATAAATTTTCTGGCTAATAACCAGACCAAAACACAGCGCTCTCAGCCAAACTCAGCGCTGCAAATCCCTCAATTAAATCGCCTTTTTTCAAAATGACGAATGCAGAAAACTTTTTGCCACACACACTTTTTGCGCTGCTAATATTGACTTTGCCTGACTGTGTGTGTGTGGGTGTGTTTTATGCCCCTTGACGCGCCCTTTAACCTTTGGCTGTGGCATGTCTTTGAGTGCCATTTCCGTTGGCCACTTGCAGCGTTTGATTGATTGAAATTACATACGAAACTTGGCGCAACTGGCTGTCAAAAGTGGCGGCAAATAGCCCGACCAGTTGGCCTGGCTCGGACAGCTTGGCAAAGTGTGCAATTAACGGTAATTATCAATGGTCTTTGCACCTTGCTTTCGGTCAATGAGTGAGACTCAAATGGCAAATGCATAGGGATAAGATGTTTGGTTGAAAGAGCTAAAAAATGGGCATTTTAAAATATTTATTTCGAAATGTACTTTTTACGGGAAAACAATAATATTTAATAAATTAATAATATATAATAATAATAATATATAATGTAATAATAATATTCCAATTAATTATATATATCAAGATGTGTTTTTATTCCTAACATATGTTAGTTTGGTATTCTTTTCAGTGGTGATTATATCTACTTAATGAAACATCAATTTCCAAAGTCACAGCACTTGTCAATATTCTTGCATAAGCTATTAAAAATCCTTAATGATTCAAGGACCTTAGTCTGTGGAACTATCCATAAAATACAGATCAATTGTATTTATTCGTCAGTCCCTAAATCTAGTCAACAGAGTGAAAGGATTATGAAAGGGAATTAAAAATATTTCAATTTAATTGCATATGTTGGACATATGGGATTCCATTTTGGGGCACACCTGGGTATGTATCTGGATAGGAAACTTACCTGACGCAAACACATACAGATCACTGCAGCAGCGTGTAGATCCAAGAGGGCGAAACTCAACTGGTTGCTGAAGTCATCCAGCAAACTCAGCTTGAGCAACAAGCTGCTGGTGTACAGGAGCATCATCGTGCCCACATGGACATATGGGATTCCATTTTGAGGCACACCTGGGTATGTATCTGGATAGGAAGCTTACCTGGCGCAAACACATACAGATCACCGCAGCAGCGTGTAGATCCAAGAGGGCGAAACTCAACTGGTTGCTGAAGTCATCCAGCAAACTCAGCTTGAGCAACAAGCTGCTGGTGTACAGGAGCATCATCGTGCCCACATGGACATATGGGATTCCATTTTGGGGCACAGCGGCAAAATCTTGGGTTAGCCACATTCAAGTTCTGCAGAACAAGGTCCTCAGAGACACCTCTGGTGCTCCACCCTATGTGAGCAATATGACGCTGCACAACGACTTCTGTGTACCGACAGTAACTAGTCAAATAAACCGCCATACAAGTCGTTACAATGACCGGTTACATAACCATGTTAACCCATTGGCCTGCTCACTAGGGTCGAATACAACCCGTCGACGCTTAAAGCGTTCATAATATATATCTGTTCAATATATGTATATATATATATCATGTATAAATCAAGACGTGGACTGTTTACATACATATATGCACACACACACACACACACACATTAAGTATATATGATTAGCCCACCCATCGCGTCAACTAGCTAATTGTAGTCTTCTTGATTTGGAAAAGGACTTGATGAAGAGTTCGCCTTGGCCGGCTGTCACTCGATGTTCGAGCGTTTACAAATTGTCCATTTTAGCTGTGGAGCAGTTGCAGCAGTTGCAGCAGTTGCAAATCAACTCATCAACTCAGCAACTTATGTGGCATGTGGCCCATGTATGGTTATGGCTGCCCACTTGCTGCCACAAGAAGTAGCAGAGTCGTCTTGCCCCGCTCTCAGTCAATTTCCGTTCAGAGCACGACTCGAAGTGGGCAAACATTATAAATGCAGCCATAAATGCGTCATAAGACAGGCTGCAGCGGCAAACAACATAATAAATTAATTATATGCAACATCAACAACCCGTGCGCCCCTCGATTGATGCCTCACGTGTTCTTGTGTGTGTGTGTGTGGCACGTCGTGAGCGTCTATTAGCAGTCAACGTTGACGATGTGGCACACAGCGCAAGAGAGAAATACCCGACAGCGATCTGTTGCTGCCCTCCTTACTGATCGCTCCCAGTGGCTGCCACTCTTGACAAGGCACACACGAGCCCCGGGCAAACAAGGGGCGTGCATCTCCACGTGGGGAGAGGGTGGGTGGTCCAGCGGAGAGGCAATAGTTTAGCATGTGTGGCAAGATAGCAGGAGTGCCCTGAAGAGGAGAGTCGCTTTGATTGCTGCGTCCGAGATGAGGTGAGGCAAGGCGCGACTAGAGGCCAGGCCAGGCCAGTCAAACAGGCAATCCATCCATCAGCCGCTGGCAGACAGCAATTGCCAGTTGCACGTTGATTCTCCACACACTGCCCCCAATTGGGGTAGATAGCTTTTGGCTAGCATTTTAATGACAGTCCAAAGACAACAAGATTTGAAAAAATATTTTGCATAATACAAAAAAATTGTATTTTAATTTTGCTTTCCACAGAAATTTATTATTATTTTACGGCATCTTTATCCATAATTATCCATTTAATTTTTCTAAATTTAAATTAAATTTCCAGTTGATTACTTTTACTCCTTTCATTTTTAAGTAAAAGTCAAGTTTTAAGCTTATTACTGATAAATGAAATAAAAAAATTCAAATTAAGTTTAAGTTTAAGTCACACAATAGGAATTATTTTCAGCATTATAATTAATAATGGTTAAGTAAGATTTTGAATGCAATTTTAATTTAAAATATGCAACAATATAACAAAATAAATATTTAAATATTTCTTATACGCAAAAGTTAAGAAAATTGTTTTTAGTATTTTAAGACTTCAAATATTCACTTTCAAGTCATATCCCAGCTTTGCGAATACTGCAGAACTTAAAATTATGATTAACAACTTTAATTAATCAGATTAAATGCATTTATTTTTTAGTTTAACTTATTGAAGTATTTTTTTTTTATAACCCAAATTTATTTGACTTATTTTAAATAATTTATTTTTGAGAAGTAAATTGAGCCCCTTTCGCTTGAGAGCATAGAAGCTTCGTTGGATAATAGTTTGCGTATATATATATATATATATATATGTTTGGTTGTTGTTGCTGCTGCTGCTGTTGCTTGAGCCAAGACTATGGCACAAATGTTGCTGACTTCGCTGATTGGCGGCCCCCACTGCCCCACTGCTCGCTGCAAAATGTGGAGGCATGGTTGGGTCTTCTGTGGTGGTAGTGGTGGTGTTCTGATTGGAAAATCAAGTGTGCGCATGTTTGCCTGCTTTTAATGGTCGACTGATGGCTGCAACTCCGCTAATTGCGAATGCTTGACGCATGTTGCAGGCACTTGGCTCAGACACGGACTGGCAACTGGCAACTGGCAGGCAGCAGTCAGGCCAACTTGCTTAGACAGTTCAGCCAAGTCAGCAATCAAGTATGAGCTGTGCGGGAGGGAGGGGGGGGGAATGCCTCTTGGAGGAGCAGTAGTAAAGTGAAGTGAAGCAGCAGCAGCAGCAGCAGCAGCAGCAACTGCATGATTTTTAATTAGTTTTCTTAGAAATTAAATTGTTAATTTGATCGACGCATTTCAGCGACGCTTCGCTGCTAAGTGGCCACTCTTCTTCTGCGTCGTCTTTGTGTTGCTGTTGCTGTTTTTGCTGTTCTTTGGCTCTTTGTCTGCTCATTAATGCCAATTCTGGCGCGCCAGTGTTGACGCCTAGCCCGAGACACGAGGCACGACACGAAACGACAGCCACAGTTATAGTTGCAGACACGGAGTTGCTGCCACAAGCATTGGAAATGCATTCGAGTCGATCTCTTTTTGCGCTGCGTTGAGTTTTATGGGTCTTGTGAGTAACAAGCATGACGTGGTGTGTGTGTGTGTGTGTGCGAGTGTGTATGGAAAGAATCATAAAATACACATGTAAGTGTATATATGCATTTCAAGTGGCAGTTGCAGATCTGTAGGACAAGATAACTTTATTAGGCGATTAATGCAGTAGTTAGTTCCAGGCTATAATTAATACTTAGTCTCACCTGATCCTTAAGCCCTTATTTAAATGAATTCCAGAGCTTCAAATTATATTTCTGTCTTCGTTAGCTCAGCTTTGTTGTAAGTCGAAAATAGCGTGTTCGTAACACTACTATTATTAATTAGGGAAAATATATTTTTTTTAAGATTTTTATTTCTTCATGTGAGTTGGTTTGCTAAGAATGATTCTCTTTTAAAGTCTTCACTACGAATAGTACTATTACGACTAGTTCTATTACGAATAGTACTATTATTAGTAGTACTATGACTGCTGCTACTACTATTACTATTAAGACTAGAACTACCACAACTTCTACGACTACCTCTATTACTACTACTAATACCACTACAGCTTCTACTACTAATACTACTACAACTGCTACTATTAATACTACTACGACATACTACTAAAAATAATACTGTTACCACAACTACGAATAGTACTATTTCTACTAGTACTATTACGAATAGTACTATTACTACTAGTTCTTTTACGAATAGTACTATTACTACTAGTACTATGACTGCTGCTACTACTATTACTATTACGACTAGAACTACTACAACTTCTACGACTACCTCTATTACTACTACTAATACTACTACAACTACTATTAATACTACTACTACAACTACTATTAATACTACTACGACATACTATTAAAAGTAATACTGTTACCACAACTACGAATAGTACTATTACCACTAGTACTATGACGAATAGTACTATTACTACTAGTTCTATTACGAATAGTATTATTACTACTAGTTCTATTACGAATAGTATTATTACTACTAGTACTATGACTGCTGCTACTACTATTACTATTACGACTAGAACTACTACAACTTCTGCGACTACCTCTATTACTACTACTAATACTAGTACAGCTTCTACGAATACTACAACTGCTACTATTAATAGTACTACGACTGCTACCACTTATACGGCTGCTACTACTTATACGACTGCTACTACTTATACTATTACCTTTACTTTTACTACCACTATAACCACTGCTACTACTAATATTGCTACTACCAACACTATTTCTACTACTACTAATACTTTTCTATCTATACTATTACATGCTAAAATATATATCACACTATCCTTCTGTGCTAGGAATAAATATTCCCCTTACATAATTAAATATCTAACTTGAAAGTTTCTGGTTCTGATAATTGAGTTTCCTTTCACGATTGCCATTTGCTTGCAACTCTGATTTGTGCATTATTTCTCAATAAGTTGATAATTTGTCACAGCGAAAAGAAAGATTATATGAATCAGCATAAGTTGCCGGCCTGCACGATAAGGATGCATATGCACTTCTTTAAAGTAAATAGCAGGCTATATTGAAAAACTGGTTGGTCCTTTCAGGGCTAGGTCGCAGCTCGCTTGTCAATTTAGAGGAAATTGCATTAAACTAGCCATTTATTCCAAGCCTACAAGTCAATTTGTGTGTGCGCTGGGTGTGTGTGTGAGTGTGTGGCATCCACCCCAAGGCACGAGCGGTGCTCAGATGACAAATACGCCTCCACTCTAGTCCAATATTCGAATAGTCGAATCCACTCCAGTCGCAAGCGCAGCTAAATTGGCGCAGTCAACCAACTTTCGCCCGCAATCAATCAACCAAACTGTCAGCCTCAGCCTCAGTTTCAGTGGTGGTTGAATGTCGATGATGTTATCGCAATGTGTGTGGTGTGTTGTGGTGCATGCGTTGCATGTGTTGCATGTGTATGGTATGGGTTGTGTGCATGTGCCACACTCGCTAGGCAATTAAGCCCAAAAATGCCAATTAACCTTTGAATGCCATGCACAGCCACGTAGCCAGCCAGTCAGCCAACCAGCCAGCCAGCCAGCCAGCCAGCCCTCTTGGTGTGCACTGTATGCAGTGTGCACTGTACTAGTGGTGCTGTGTGCAGGGGACGGAAGATAAAATAATTACCCAGACGCATAACTCGAAAGTAAAATATATACAAATTTAATTTATGCATGCACACAGCGAACGCGACAAAGAAAGAGATGGAGGGAGAGAGGGAGAGTGGGAGAGAAAGCGAGAGATGGAGCTGAAGGCCAATGGGAGTAAAGTGTCCACTGCAATTTATCTCACACGGCTTTCTGTTCAACCGAACCGTCTTTATTACTCTTCCTCTCATTCTTCGTACCTCCCCCCCCCCCCCATCATCCAGAAGCCCTTAATATGAAATAATTTATGACGCGACATTTTCATCAGCAATTCGTTAAAATTCATGCATAAATGCACTTTTTTTTATCATTTTTGCCTTTACTCTTTCTTCTCTCTTTTCTGCTTCTCCTCCTCGCTTCTCTCGTCCTACTGCTTGTCGCTATTTTATAAATGTATTAAGCTGCTTGTGGGGGGAGGGGAGTCTGGAGGGGGTCTGGGGGCATACAAAGCCAGGCGACGACAACACGAATCGCATGTAAAATTCTTATTTTAATCGATGCAAATATGCAAGAGCAACAACAACATAAACAATCAGCGACGCGTCGTCGACGACGCTACGTAGCCGGTGGTGCATGCAACAACGGCGCAGCCACGCCAATTTTGTATAACAGACTGGCAGCAGTGGTGTGCGTGTGTGTTTGTGTGTGGAGAGATGTAGAAACAGAATGACGACCATCGCGATAATAAATCAATTTTCACAATAAACAGTTGCCAGCAGAAGGCGTGCCCACGGTGCACAGTGGCTCACGTGATGAAATGTTCTTTACTTACAGATACAAAATAAGAAAATGAGATCGTTTCACTGTGCAAGTGCTCCTCATTCTCTATCTACCTCTCTCTTTTTGTCCTCTTCTCCACTGGATACGGTTAAGCCTTTTTAGGTAGAAGGGGGAGGGGGGGCGTAAGTGTTGTTCTCTCACACCATTTCATGTCTTGCCTTGGCAGCGACATAATAAATTAACTGCCCTGCAATTATTCTCACATTTTCGCAAAGTGAATAAAAATTACGCAGTTATGTTGGAATCCAGGGAAAGAAACGAAACGAAACGAGACAAAACGAGACGAAAGTGAGAGCCTTACAAGGGATTAGCTGCTTGTATGGTCAAGGGTAATTGGTGGGAGGGGGTGTGTGGTAGCCGGAGCTGGCTGTCTGGTTTGACCCTCAGGCTTACATTTATATTTACCATTCACCTTGAGCCACAACGAAACCTTTCCCATTTCCCGCATTTTGAATGCATTTGTTGATGTTGTTGTTGTTGTTGCTGCTGCTGCAGTTAATCAAAATATCAAATTAACTGTCGTGTCTGTGGCAAATAAATCAAAATATAAGCCAACTGTGCACCCCAACGCTACCCACTCCCCTTGCTTACTCTCCACTCAGCCAAATTGAAGCTCCCTTATGAAAATTTCATATATGCGCCGCGTCTGCTTCAGCGTTCGTTGCCGGCAAATGATGACTGAGATGAATTTATTATAGGCACAGAAGATTACGCGATATAACGAATGAGCAACGATAAGGATACAGAGAGAGAGACAAAATGAAGAAGTGACCCAGCAGCGAAAAGAGGCCATTACGAATTCGATTCATAATCTATACTTTGTTGGCAGAGTAGCTTCGAAACCATGCCACAACACATATTACTTTTCTACAGTGGTAAAGTAATCACTCTACATTGTGCATTACTTTGTAATCATGTGCATGTGTGTTTTCGTTACTGAAAACAAGTTTGTGCTTGACTTAGAAGCTTCCTAGAGCATAACTAGGTATTGAATTACTTTGTGTGCATACGAATGAATTCTGTAATGAAAGTTCATTCACTAGTTTGCTGCTGGGTAGTGAAGAAAAGTGAGGAAGAGAGAGAGTTTTGTGTGGCTCGTCAACGCCTTTAACGGTGATTATTCAATGTCAAAACTTAATGTCCCCAAATTGCAGTTGTCGGCAGCGGCGAGCCATGAAATTGAATGAGTCGAGAGTGATTGAGTTTCGCAGCTAGGCTGCAAGCTGTTGCTGCTGTTGGTGTTGGTGTTGGTGTTGGTGTTGCATAGTTTTAGGCGTGAGTCGTGGGCAGTTTAGTTGTCCAATAACACGACAAGCGAGTGGACTGAAAATGCAGCTGGCAATTTGGACATTTCAACTTAAATTGAAGCACAAAACTCAAAGTCAACTCAACTCAACTCGCCAGCAGCTGCCACTGGCCCTGTTTGACAGAGACTGGCAGAGAGAATGAGGTACAGACAGAGTGAAGCTTGTTACCATAAAATTGGTGTAAACGAATTGCAGTCGCAGTCGCAGCCACAGTGCAAACTCATCAGTGTGCAGCAAATGGGAATGGAGTCGGAGGAGCAGGAGAAGCGAAGAACTCGCGTCATTGTGAAATGTCTGTAATTTGGACAATTTGATGAATGGTTATTTGCCACGAGATGGCAAAGTGGTCATTATTCTTGATCACTACACACTCTTTCGTTGCTTCGTTCGTTCCTTTTTTTTCTTGCGCTGTTGTCGCTGCATCGCTTTACTTACTTGACATTGCGCATTTTTTCAACCTCTTTTTTTTGCCCTCGCAGTTTCTGCAGTTATGTTGTCATAATGAAGGGCATAATAACAATGTCATCAACTTGGCTGAAACAAAAAAAAACACTCTGAGGAAGTCTTTGTTGCTTCATCATTTCCCACTTCTATTAAGATTTGTGTGTGGAACTTAGTAAAACAAATATTTCCAGAGCTGTTTATTAGGAAATCAAATGAAGCACTGAAAATAAAAACATATTTTTCGAGTGGAACTTCATAGAATAATTAGTGAAAATATAGTTTTCAACAAGAGATTCTTACAGCTGCTCAAATGATATTAATGCATGATCTTTAATTGATTATCTGATAACACAAAATGTTTTTCTTTTAACTTGCGATATGCTAAATAAATATAAGTAAAATAAATAACTAAATATCTACTCAACGCAATATTTATTCAAGTGTTAAGCGAAGGAAACGTAGAAAGTTTTTTTTTAAATAAAAATGCTTATTTTGATTCATAAATATTTTAGGCAACCGAACAGCTGTTCAAATTATTTATGAATGATTTTAATTTTGACTTGTCAATCTCGAAATAAATATATATGTTAAATAAATATTGATATATAAAAAGATCTTCAAATAATATTATCGCAAGAAGTATTAAGTTTTATGTTGATTTTATTTATTATGATTATAATAAATTGCTTAAATGTGCTTTCAAATTTTGCTATAGGGCATTCGAAAGTCGTCTTTTTATTTGGTTTAGCTGCTATTACTTAGCTCGCCGTTGATCGTGTGTGTAACCGGGCATAATTTAGTGCATGCATTTTCAATTCGCTCACCTGCGTACAACGTAATATTGTCATTATGTGCAGCAAGTGGGTTGCAGGGGCTGCAAGGGGGTAGCAGAAAGGGGAGCGAGCGAATTGGCCTGGGTTCGTTATCGCTTTGCCAAATTGCAGTCCACAAGCAAGTGCAGAAAGACCACACAAGCTATCCTTTGCCTGAAGCCAAAGCTGAAGCCGAAGCCGAAGCCGAAGCTGAAACCATCTGTTAACTGACCCTCCCCATGACTGGCCCCAGCTCCGCCTCCTTCTTAAACAATGCGTTCCACATGACGGCAGGCCTAATTACATTTCTGGGCAAACTGAAAACTGCAACTGCAAACTGCAAACTGAAAACTGCAAACGGCGTATAACGAATGGTGAATGCCGTGATTAGACCAGAATTGCAGTCGCCGCTGTTGCCTTTGCCGTTGCTTAAATGCGTGCTGAATAGATTTATGTGCTCGTATTTTACACGCTTAGTTTCTAAAAGCACACACCACGCACACCACACACACTCACACACACACACCATTCCACAACAGAAACCAAAAGAGGTAGCAGTAGCAGCAACACAAGTTTAAAGCACTTGAATCACTCGATCCTCCAGCTACCCCCGTCTCTCTCGCTCCCTCTATCTCCCTCTATCTCTCTTTATCTGCCCATCTCCCTCTCGCTCTTTTTCGCCTTTGCTCTCTTTTGGCCTGCATATCTGCCACAATGTGGCATGCACTTGAATTACGTAATGAGTTATGCCCTCACACATAACAAAGAGGTTACAAAAAATTGAAATGTCGACGAATTAAATACCCTGTAAAGCTGCATGTGTGAACAAAGAAAAAAGTATATTGTAAAAATCAATATATGTTAAACAGTTATATAGTCAACTTAATATAGTCATAGTCAGAAACCAAATTGAAGTTGTGCAAAAGTATGCAAATGGCTGAAGGAAGTATTCCCGATCATATAAAGTATATATGATCTTAATTAGCACCAGCAACCGATTCGATTTAACCATGTCCGTCTGTCCGCCTGTATGAACAAGTCAATCTCAGAGACTTTCGAAACTATTGTCCTCAAATTTGGAATATAAGTTATTGTATATCATAGGCAAATCAAATGTATATCATTTTATCTATAATTGCATCCGTTTCGTGAATATCGATACAAATCGATTTCCGATTGCCATAAGAGACACAGAAGATAAAGCTTCCTTTATTTAAAATGTAATATATCCAGATACATTATTTATCAAGTGTAAAAATGCCATTAAGATCAGACAACAAATTTTACTAACGAAAATCTATTTTCAAATTAAACAAATTTCCATCAGTAAGCCTACCAAGTATTTAACAGCTGCGTACAGGGTATCTCCTAGTCGGACTGTTTCGACTTCTTTCCAAATATCGAGTAATTTTTTAATACAAATGTGAAATCTGAAGAGGAAAGATCTTCAAATATATATTTGAGATAAGCTTAATCTATTTTATTACAATTATTATTATTATTATAATTGGGGATAGTTAGCACTGCGACCTATAAGGTCTATTGTGCCCCCTTACTGAGCCTACAGCTCTTCCATCAATCCCAACTGCTGCACGAATGCTAGAATCTTTGTTGGGTTGAGGTCCTTGGAACATATCCTGATATGCTTCCCTAGGATGCTGCATCTTTTCCTGGTTAAGGCGACGCATTTTGCTAGGATGTGCGTCGAGGATTCCTCCTCGTGTCCGCAGAACCTGCATATGTTGCTGCTGTAAATACCTAATTTGGTTAGGTGACTTCTCAGTCTACAGTGTCCTGTCAATAGACCTGTGAGTATTCTGAGTCTATTCTTCCCCATGGATATCATTTGCTTAAATCGCTTTTGATTATAGCCACCTAGGAGACTTCTGGCTTGTCGGAGTCCTGGTGTCTCAGCCCAGCTCCCTTCCCGCATCAGTCTTTCTTCGTCCCTGATATACAGCCACAATACGGTTCAGGGCCTATCATGGGTCTCTCTGCCCCCATTCTTGCTTGCTTATCGGCATCATCGTATCTTCGTATAATTACAATTCAATATTCCAAGTATATATATATGAATCCATCATGAATATACTTCTTGTTGCAAATTAACATTGTATGTGCCTGCATTAAATTAGCTGTCTTGTGGCATCTTAACTATATTCACTACCTTAATCTATTAACGCTATTGTTCTTCAAGTTTTCATGTGAATGTTCATTAATTAAACGTTTATTTTATAAATGAGCTCAACTTGACTGCTTCTCACAGTTGGTTTGGATCAAGTTTTATTAATCGATGTTCCTACGACCAATCCATGCAACAAATGCTTTGCCAATTTTGCAATTAAATTCCTCCAGATATAAATGAAAATATTTTTATTTTCTAATTTAAAATCAAATATTGCATTTAATTTGAATTTAATTAAATTAACATTTTGTATTTTTCCGGAATAGAAAAATAAATAAATTGTCATCGCCAGACTTATTTAATTTCCTAAAAATAATATATTGCCATCGCTTCGTGCGTTTATTTGTTTTATAATATATTATTGTTGATAAATAATGATATATGCTCACATAGTTGGCACAAGAACAAGCTAATTTATGTCCGAAGAGTGTTGCCATTTAGGCGTGTCTTGGTCATTTCGTAGGCCATTAATAAAACTTGACCCAAACCAGCTGGAGAAGCAGCCAAGTCGAATCGTTAATAAAATAAACGTTTGATTAATGAGCAAGACTGGAAACTTGAAGAGCAAAAGCGAAGAGAAAGGGAGCAAACAAAGTGGAGAGCCACAAAACAGCTAATTTAATGGGGCACATGCAACCCCAATTTGCAACAACAAGTTACATGATGAAAGCTAAATTTACTTGGAGTAAATTGTAATAACGAAGATACG
This sequence comes from Drosophila nigritarsus, assembly GCA_035044305.1. Lineage (NCBI taxonomy): Eukaryota > Metazoa > Arthropoda > Insecta > Diptera > Drosophilidae > Drosophila > Drosophila nigritarsus. The sequence goes on along the minus strand of JAWNMF010000251.1, from coordinate 1,154,099 downwards.
AAGAAGCCGATAAGCAAGCAAGAATGGGGGCAGAGAGACCCATGATAGGCCCTGAACCGTATTGTGGTGTAGGAGGACACACAATACGGCTGTATATCAGGGATGAAGAAAGACTGATGCGGGAACGGAGCTGGGCTGAGACACCAGGACTCCGACAAGCCAGAAGTCTCCTAGGTGGCTATAATCAAAAGCGATTTAAGCAAATGATATCCATGGGGAAGAATAGACTCAGAATACTCACAGGTCTATTGACAGGACACTGTAGACTGAGAAGTCACCTAACCAAATTAGGTATTTACAGCAGCAACATATGCAGGTTCTGCGGACACGAGGAGGAATCCTCGACGCACATCCTAGCAGAATGTGTCCCCTTAACCAGGAAAAGATGCAGCATCCTAGGGCAGCATATCATGAGGCCCAAGGACATGGAAACCCTCAACCCAACAAAGATTCTAGCATTCGTGCAGGAGTTGGGATTGATGGAAGAGCGTAGGCTCAGTAAGGGGGCACAATAGACCTTATAGGTCGCAGTGCTAACTATCCCCAATTATAATAATACAAATAGATGACTCTAGAATTGGTAATATGATAAAGTCTATTCAAAATATTACACACTACACGAAAGGGGTCATCCAAAAGGGAATGTGGCCAGGAAAGTTAAGAGGTAAAATTAGTTTACTATCTGTAAAAGTATGCAAAATAAAAAGATAAACTGAAAAATACTTTCGTGACATATTCCAAATAACATAGAAGAGGGTCCAAATCATACTTAAACATTCTGGGCAAACTCTGGACACATGAACTGAAAAATAATATGCTTGGCTGGCCATTTCGTCCAGCATCGTTGAAGAGGATAAATTGCAAACTGTGGCAACAAAGTCAGTCAGTCAGTCACTCAGTGAGTCCGTCAGTCTTTTGCATAGAACGCATATCCAATGTGGGTCCGGGGTCAGTTTAATAAGTCTGTTCTCGCATGCCTCACAGAATTGTTTTGTGGTCAAATCTGTCACTCGGCCTGTCAAGCCACTGCCACTGCCACTGCCACTGCCACTGCCACAGATTCGAACTGAACAATGGACTTGACAGTTGAACTTGAACCCACAAAACGAAGCCGCAAGCAAAAAATGATTACAATACTGGGCATCAAAAGAGAATCAAAACGCATTGCAAAAATATGCTTGCAACTGGAGTAATTAAATCAATCGCTGATCGTCCAAAGTAGTTTCACATTGTAAATGAAACCACTTCGATGAGGACAAGTTGGGCAGGGAGTGCTTTGCATTTTGATGCCCAGAGCCCCTATAAAGCCAGAAAAAAAAAACGGAAAAAAACCCCGCAGTTTCTGCTTATGGCCGATTACACACAAAAAGCCATTTGCCGCTCTGTGGCACTGTGGGATCGTTATGGGTCTGCCGATTCGATGGTTCGATGGGCCCACGCTGATTTCAATTTCTCAAACTCAACGTGAAACGTTACAAAATAATAATGATGACGATTGCTGTGCATTACTTTTGCGCATTTCTTCATTTCTGAATGATACAACCTGGAGGCACTTTTGTCGGCAGATTTCTTTATTATTGCGCCGGGCGAGGACCGCATGTGGCCAGCCAGCAGAGACCGACCAAGATTCCCAATACTTCCATTCATGAAACTTCACATTCAACTAATTCGAGCTGAAATGTGTGAACAACACACACACACACAATCGATTCCGAACTCGAACTCGAAGTCGAAGTCGAAGTTGAGACCGCAACTCTAATGATTAATGTATGAACACTCAGAGTGAGTTATGTGTGCCTGCGCGCGTGTGCGTGTGTGTATGTGTGTGTGTGTGTGTGCTTGTGTGTGTGTGTGTTTTATTTGAGTATTGTAAATTCAGTAGCCATGCGGCGCTGTCGATCGCGACGAGTGCCATTAAAGTTGACTTAAGCGCAGCTGGAAACGTCATCCTTCTCAGCTAAAACTATTCCCCAACTCAGATTGTGATTTGACGTAGCGCAACACTCAATATAGGCCGGGTATAATTGGTTCTTTCAGTTCATGCATCATGCATGATCATCGTCATAGTCATCTGCATCATCATCATCATCATCATCATCATCATCACCATCATCATCATTATCATCGTTCGCTGACGGGGCGTAAATAAATCCAATTTGTAACGCGCGTGAGCTTTTGACTTTGGCCACGACTTGGAGCCATTCAACAACAGTTTGTCAGTTGGCCCGGTCTATTGGATCTATTGGCCACCAAAGACACTTTCCACTTTACCACAACATGACATTCAAGCATGGCATTTGCGTTGTTTTTTTACGCTTCGATTTATGAGTCTTTTACGTAGCTTTATTTTTTATCATTTATTTCGGTTTCGTTCTGCAGCTTTGGCTGATGGCTTCATGCTACTTGGCTAACAAAGTCGCATTAATGTTGGCCGATTAATGATCAAGTATTTTTTTTTCTTTTTTTTGCGGATTATATTAACAATTTAAAGAAAAAGAAGCAATTTAATGATATAAATTGAAGCAGTTAATCACATGCCACAAGATCTGAAAATACTCCTTGAATAAGAGTTTAGCTGAAAAATAAAAACGCTTCGAAAGATATTTGATTTAAGATCCGCTTTTCAGACTGTGAAGTCTGCTCAAGCATTATGTATGAAGTTCACTTGAAATCATTTAATTTTTTATTAATTTTATTGATGTTTCCTCAAAATCGAATAACTTGTCTATTACAAAGTAAGAATTTTCAGTTATATTTAAGATTTTGTTTGAGAGGAATTATCAAAATACATTTGCATTCCAAAAATAGGTTTCCATAGGCTGGCGCCAGCAAATGGCAGTGGAAAATTACCAGAAATCACGCCACCGAGGCGATCGCGTGATTTCTGGTACAGTCCCGACAAAAGGCCGCGAGATGGCCTGTAAAAGGAGCGCCGCAACACACAGCAGGAGTTCAGTCAGATTCCACACGAGAAGGGGAAACTCTGCCAAGCGGTCCGGAAACAAAACTGCGCGAGTGCTGCAGGAAAACAAAGCAACACAGTGAACAACATAAGTGAAGGTGTAACACACAGAACGATACACCGACGAGGAGCGTCGAGTCCTTCAACGCTGACAAGACTAATATCAATACAGGACACTGAGGTCCTTAAGTGGGTAAAGAAGTGAATCCTTGCTACGTTTAAGTCGTGCTAAGCTAATAGGCGAGGCCTGCATAGTCACAAGTTGAACGTGCGCGATCAAGCCTGCGTTTAGTTAGCATACGTGCGAATCCGTTTGGCTAAACGGAGCGCCGTATGATAACCCGTCGAGCAGCGCGAAGCCGCAGACTTGTGTAACTGGTGCACGGGGCGCCTAGAACCGACTTTCCCGAACAGGATCACTTTCCCAAACAATTAAGGCCTCAGTGAATTGTCACAGAATATAAACGCAGACAGCTCGACTGAGCGTTAGCCTAGCCAAGAAATAGGTTCGTTACAGTGTCCATATCCAAGGATTATGACAACTTACCTAAACGTTAGAAGAGTCCACCATAAATTTAACACTCCTATAGGGGCACAATAGACCAATTATAATAATTATAATACATATAAATATATATATAAATTTAGGATTGATTATTTGTGTTAATGCTTAAGATCATAATTCTCCCAACTCATTCACTGAAAATGGTTATACACTTTGGAAAAAAACAGTTGGAAAACTTAGAAAATCAGGATAAAATTATAGCAGTGCTGAAAACGAAATAAATATTTTCAGAAATCCAAATAAAACTTATTAAAACCAGAGAGGTTTTTCTCAATTTTTAATTTAATTGATAATTGATTTTTCTTAGCAAAATTGACAACAATGTTTGAAAATTTTACTGATTTTTCTGCATTTTTCAAGAAATATATATGTATATGTATATATGTATTAAGAAATGTTTTTCTAAACAGTTGAAATGCAAAATCTTATTTTTATGTTTTCAAATATTATTTTGATGTAATGCATAAGCTATATAAAATGATTCTATATGGAATCGAAATACTTTTTAATGATAATTTGAGAAAAATTGTTGAAAAGAAAAGAAAAGCGTTGTGCGAGCTAGCTCAAGTACTATTTAAATTCAGTGAGATTATTATTTTTTTAAAGTGTATGTACATAAAAGAGTGTGTGTGTGTGTGTGTGTGTGTGTGCAGAGTCAATAGCGTCAAGCCTGAGACTCATAAATAACCAAAGCGGAGACAGAGGCGCAATCGCATAATAGAAAATGTCGCTAAATGGCAAACAACCCCACGCGATGGCGGCTAGCAAAGAACCCACTGAGTATCCAGCGAGAAGCACTTGTTTTATGGTTGGCAATATTTTTGCATGCAGTCTAACAGAGCGAGGGATAGGGAGAGGGAGAGGGAGAGGGAGATAGCTGGAACTGGGTACTCGACTCTGGTGGAGAGCGTCAAAAGACGTTAATCACGTTGAGTTATGTGACGTTCTTATATCTGAGCCACCAAAGTGTCACGTACGCATTTGTTCCAACCGAAATGTTTGGGGCAGGCTGTGAAGGAGTTGCATGGTAAGGAGGGGGCGTGGCACTTGCTGCTGCTGCTGCTGCTGCTGTCAGTTGACGTTGTTGCTGCAATTTTGCAGTTTTCTTTACTTTCTTTGGGTTGCTTGGTTCTTTTTATCGCCGGCTGCCAGCAGCAGTTGCTCCAACACATACACACACATGAAGAGTCATGCAGCCACCCACCCAACAACATATGCCACACACTCCAAGTTTGGCATTTTGAAAAGTTTTCGTGATTTTTTATACTGTTGTTAAACAGCACAAAAGAGATTTTTCTTTGCTTTTGTCATGTGTGTTGTGTTTGTTGTGTGTGTGTGTGTGTTGTGTTGTGTCTCGTTCATTGTTCCCTTTTGCTATTGTCAACACTCTTGTGTCTCGTATTTTGTATGTCTCGTTACTAACCATCTAAACCCATCCCCCTCTCGCCAGTCTCTGCTGTTTTGGGTGCAAATTGCACTTTTGTTGAAAGCAAATGATAGAAAACAATGCCAAAGGCAACGACAACATTTTTCCACTCGGGCTGCCAGCAAATGTTGGCATTTCTGCAGGAATAAGGCATTTCGAATTTGTCTAACCTTCCTTTTCATTTCGCTTAACTTTTCACTTTTGCAACTCAGACCCCCCAAATGGAAACTTTTGTTGCCGCATATTTTTGCTGCTGCCGTTGACAGCTTGACTTGTGCAAGCGACATACGCAGCAATCTTCAAAATTTGTGTTCTTTAGCATCTGCAGCTTTGGCCATATCCATAGATGGGACAGCTGACAAATGTCAGCTGTCAGTGACTAAAAGCAGCAGTTGCTAATCACCAAACACTTTGCTTTTGGCTAAACATCAATGATAACCTTAATTAAAGTTACTTTCGCATCAGTCCTAGCAAAGGTGATTCCTTACTGGAATTCGACCATTTATTTGGTTTTTTGCTAAACATTAATTTATTTATTGATATTTTCAGAGCATGTTGCACATCGTTATTTGGTTTGAAATGCTATTTTTATCGAGAGAGAGCAGCCAACACAAAATGTTGCCCTGAAACTTAGTGTGCTTTGTGCTTAGTGTTACAATTACCAAATCAATCAAAGAATAATACTTTTTACTAGAACGATAAAAACAAAAATTTTTGTACGACGATCGATCAATTAATTTCTGTTGATTGCTTGACTGATAGATCGACAGATTGATTGATTGCTTATTACTTGGCAACGATGGTTTTGAATACTGTGGGTCGCTTATGCGACGGCAGTTGGCTGTAGCAATAGGTCTTGATCGTTTCCACGTCGACCTTGGAATCTGGCGACAATATGCAAATGACGCCTAAACGATGACCCCACACTTTGTTGGGTATGCCGAGGACGGCGACATCATTGATGCCGGGATGCGAGATAAGGGCCTTCTTGATCTCCGCGCCATAGATTTTGTAGCCGCCGACATGGAAGACATCCGTCGATTTGCTGAGAAACTTAAAAGAACCGCTTTGATAGGCGCAAATATCGCCGGTCTTGATGAACTGCTCCGTTGTTTGCTCCGCCAGCTGCTGATTGGTGGAGACCCGCAGCGGATAGAGATGAGCACCAGCTATTTCCAGTTCGCCCACAATGGGACCAAGCGGCTCAGAGTCCGATGGTTCCGCTGCGGATGTGCTATTCGCGCTAACCAGCTGCTCACCCCGGCTATTAACCAGGCGCGCCGTCACGCCCACAAGTGGTGCACCCAAAGTGCCCGGACAATTGTCAGCATTGCCTGCATTGGGCAAGGTCTGCTTGCCGAGCACGGGGCCCAGCACCAGACCCGTCTCCAGCAGGCCATAATACTCGTAGATATTATGACAGGTCAATTCGCGCCAGCGATAGAAGACCGTCTCCGGTAGCAGGCCAAATCCGGTGGCCATCAATCGTATTTGATGCTTGCAATGGTTCTTGATGTACTCCACCATGCGCGAGTCCTGGGCAAACATCTTTTCGTATTCGGTAATCAGGCGCTTGAATACGATGGGCATGGCCAGAAAGATGTTCACACGCTGCTTCGAGGGACTTTTGATGTTCAGCAGTGATCTCCAAGTCAAATGGCTTTCAAATCTCTGATGCAACACTACGTTGCCACCGATACCAAGCAGTGCTCCAATGGCTGCATGCATGCGATTCATCGAGATGATGGGCAGCATGCTGTCGGCGGCACTCAGCTGCCAGCTGGCTCTCAGACAACACATCTGCGCCTCAATGTTGCGATGGGTGAGGATCACACCATTCCGGCAATGCGATGAGCTGGGCGTATACAGCAGCATAGCTGGTGCATTGGCATAGTAGTCATTGGGCAGCGTGCTCTCTGGCATGACATTGCTCTCGGGGCCAACCAACTGTTTGGCATACATGGCCGTCGAGGATATGCTGTCCTTGGTGGGCACAAAGCAGTGATCGACCACAATGCTGGGCGATTGGAGTTTCTGTGCCAGTTCCTGGGTGATTGTCTCGTTATCGGGTGTGCCAATCACCAGACGCGCTTTGCAATCGGTCGCCTGGCCATGCAATTCATCGATCGCCTGATGCGTCTCTAGCGGCACAGCCACCTGGCCAGAGATCCAGCACGCCCACTGCATAATTACCCACAGCGCATTGTTCGAGCACAAAAACACCACATTCATTTGCGAGGCGCTGCCTGAAACGAAAACGAAATCGAAACATTTATTCCAAATTGAAGCCAGCTTAGAAATTGGCTTAAGTACTCACCACAAAAATTTGAGATTTGTATGGCCAACTTTTTGGCGGTGATGAAGAGCTGAAAGTACGTAAATTCACCAGATATATCCTTAATTGCCATCTTATCGGGATAGAGCAAGGCCTTCTTAAATGTCGGCACCACAAAACCACTAAGCTCATCCTCCTTAAAGTTCTTGCGCAGATTTCCAATATACGATTCCTATGCAGATTGTTATGGGGTATTATATATATTATGATATATATTATTATTTACAGCACTCACCTTGTCTACAAACTCAGATGAACAGAGGCGCACCAATGGGCGCAATCGAAATCCTTTCAACCGATTCACTAACATTTTCCAAAAGTTCTTCAAATATTTTCTCGTAGCTCTATCGAATTATTTGTTAAGCCTTAATGCCACTAAAATAATAAAAATCAATATATACATTCAACGCCTACTATAACTTTATAAAGCAGACAACATATTTTAGCTTAACAAATATGAAAGTAAATTCTTTTGGATGAATTCTGAAAATATGCGTTAATAAAACTTAAATAGTCGACAACCACAAAACTGATCGAAGTTAAACTGATCGAAAGGGTATTGTCATTTGTAGGTCTGTTTTCCAACGACATTGTCTAGTTGAAATCTTAAAAGGGGTATCACTGTCTCTACATGCAAAATAGTTTGTTCGAACAGCCATCTGCCATCTGCGCATTGTGAGATGATCCCGTTGCAACCCATCTTTGTGTGTATGCGTATATGTGTGCCCGTCGAGAAACAAAGAATTGTGTGTATCGAGACAATGATACCCTGTTTTAGATTTGCACCATACACTTTGCGGGCTGTGGTTACAAAATTGATCAACAGTTAAACCACCCCACTTTACGAAAACTACAAAATTAAAAATCGAGTGCCAGCTCGCACACGAAGAGTGAAGGAAAGAGTGTTGCTGCTATTTTCGCACACATTGAAGGGTCTGCGCGATCCGTTAGCAATATAGCTGCTTTTTCGCACACACTCCTAACCCTACTAATAACGGTGCGTACCTGTTCGCACCCATGCACGCATGTTGGATTTTTCATTTACCCGCGATGTTGTCGCAGCGAAGTCAAATGAAATAATGAACTGCGTTCGCTGCTCGTCACGCGACCCCTGCAGAATAATTGACGCGCTGAGCTCTGGCCAAAATGTTGCCCAGAGACTTCGAAAAACCTGATGCACTTTTTTGTCGATTTGACGCCTCAATGTGTTGTCTGCATAGTGCTTGTGCCAAACGATTGCTGCACGCGTTTCGCGAATATCGATATATATATATATCGATTGCCGATAGCACTAAAAGATGTGCAGATATATGTATAATGGTATGTAATATACCCTGGCATATTATATATATAAATATTAACCACAACTATTAATAATACAAGTAAGAGCCCTAGCAACTAGATCGCAGCTCTGCTTAATTAGTAAATATAAAATGTCATCGATATTTATTCTAATTCAACTATTAATTTCATAAATAATTCGAAAATTGCGCAAGTTTTTTTGCACATGATTAATTTTATTTATGCAAATATTATTTTGCTTGGCATCTGCTTTAAAGCCACCCAAATCTCTTGGGCCTGCTCCCTCTCCTCCTACCTATCCACACATATTTATTAATCTATAACTTCCAAATGGCTTCACAAACAAACAGCACAAAATAATCGATGTGTATTAATTACACATTTCAATGCAATCAATTTGAAACATAAATGTGCACAGCCGTGAAAAGAACAAAATAAACATGTGCCCGGAATGGGCCACATCATTTGTCAGCCGGACAGCGGGCGTCGGAGCGGACAGGATGAGGATGTGGATGGGGAATGGGAATGAGGGATTGGGAATGGGAATGAGGGATGGGGAATGAGGATGAGGATGAGGATGAGTTCAAAGCGCATTCACGGCCAGAATTCAAAATTCATTAGGGTCTTAAATAGTTGCGTGTCCGAAGGCGTCATTGGCGTCAGTGGAGCTCATCAATTGATGGCGACGGCAATAATCAAACGTTGTAATTATGTATTATTTATTTTTATTTATTGTACTATTGCGCACCAAGAAACGGGGAAAAAAAAGAGAAACAAATTTCATTGATTTATCGTTGATGAATTTTATGAAACTTTTCTCTCGACCCTTTTTTCGGTCTGGTCAGTGGCCAATGGACGATGGACGATGGACGATGGACAATGGACGTTGGACAATGAGCCATGAGCCGCCAGTGGAAACTCATCAATATCATTAATCATAAAATTAAGTATCATTTATATTAATTTATTATTGTGCGGTAGAAATTTCAGCGGCGCTCGGCTCGTTGCTGCAGCTCCCACTGATTTATCACATAATGCTCATTATCATCATGATGATGTTGTGCTCATTTCGTCAGTACCTCAATCGACAATCTTTCATCTCTCTCTCTCTATCGCTCCGTCTTTGCTGTGGCATGCCCATCATTAATCAGTTGCTGTGCCCCAAAACATGCTTGGGTTGGCGGGAAAGGATCGAGGGGTATCTCGGCTTCGACTTTAACTGTTCGTTTGTCATTAGCTCTGAGTTGTTGTTGTTGCTGTTGCTTTTATTATTGTTGTTTGTTGTTGTTGTTGTCGGTTGTTGTTGTTGTCGGTTGTTGTTGTTGTCGGTTGTTGTTGTTGTCGGTTGTTTTGTTGCCCTTCGTTTTCGTGGTGCTTTGGGGCGCAGTAATTAATTATGCGCCTTTTGTATTCGACCGACAATTTTCAGTGCTTTATGCTTATGAAAAATTGCACATAAATTGGAAACACTTAATCATTTCGATTTACATTTTAATTAAAATATTATATATCAAAATGAGGCGGCTTTCGCACTTAATGGCCAATGCCCATTAGCATAATCAATACCCAGAACCCAAATGCTGCTGCAAAACACGACAAATAGATAAATCTCAAACAGATTGAAATTCTATTCGATTTCGATTTGAGAACATATATATGTATATATATATATGTGTGTGTGTGGGTGTATTTCATTTCGAACATTTCGGTGCCGAAGGGCATCCCAATGAAAAATAATAATGGAATCCTTTTGGTCCACAAATCAGAGCCAGTGGCAGCCAAGTAGCCAAGTAGCCAAGAGCCACTGCCACTGCCACTGCCAAGAGTCATTACAACAAACGAACTTAAGGGCCAAAAGCCAAAGCAGCAAAGCAGCAAAACTCAAAACAACAAATACGAAATACAAAAGCCAGAAAATCGTTCCCTGAATCGAAACGAAACGGGAACAAATGAAGAATGCACAACGTGCTGGCCAATTCACAATTTAACAAACTAATAAATATTTTTTAGGTTCCGGTGTGCTAGAAAGGATATGCGAGCAAAGCGACTGCAGTCTCTCCAATGTCGCATTGAAAATAGAGCGATTCCCTGTGCCAGAAAGAGCACGAGCAGCAGCAGCAGCAGCAGCAGCAAGAGGAGCAGCAAGAGGAGCAAATATAAATCAAAGGTTGAACTAAACTTTTGGCCTGCTCGATGTCGTTGCCAGGATAACAACAAGGCTCGCGGACAGAGCAGAAGCGGAGACGGAGACGCAGATTAAGAGACGAGCAGTGTGAGATAGAGAGCAGGGAAAGGGGGGGAGATAGAGCTGAAGAGCAGCTGTGGGCGCTGCAGAATGCTTTGGGCAGGCGACATTTGCCAGCTTGATAACTTGATAGGTGCTGCATGCTTGTTGTTGCTTGTTGATTGTTGTTCTTGTCGTCGCTGTGTTTGTTGCCAAAAAGGACACTCTGGCAGGGATGCTGCCCGGGCCCGCACATGGCTTGCAACTGCCAGGCTGTCGGATATGCACTGACATAAATTGCTTCAACTGACAACGACAGTGGCAACTGAATGGGGAGAGTGGGCAGCAGGCGCTGACGCTGTTGCCGTTGCAGGATCAGAAGTAGTAGCCGCAGTTGAAGATACTGCAACGCGCACCCAGGAACCTTGGTCCATGATTACTGCTTGGCTGCCTGGCTGCCTGGCTGCCTTGCTTCGAGCCTTCCTGCCAAGGCAATAACTTTCCGCCTGGCCTTCGCTCTTCTTCTTCTTCTGCTGCTGCTCCTGCTTCCATCCAATCCTATCCTATCCGGGCCCATCGTCTGTGCTTTGGGGTAAAATTAATATTAAAATGGAAGCATCGGACGCATTGCAATGCATGGATACACCAGACGGGGGGAGGGAGTGGTGGTGGAGGTGGAGGTGGAGGTGGCACAACGACTAACGCCAGTCAGTGCCAGGCCAAAGGACATTTCCAATTTATTTACGCTCAGAGGCACTTTGTCTGACTCGCCTCCAACTCCAACTCGCCTCAGTGTGCAGCTCCCTCTGCCTCTCTCACTCACTCTTCTGCGCTGCGTATGACAGTATTTGTGTAGTCTGTCAGTTAGAAAGTGAGCGGGAGAGCGAGAGAGTGAGAGGGAGATAGAGAGAGAGAGAGAGAGTCTGTAGACCAGTTTTCTTTTTTCTTTTCTTTTATTTTTTGTGTGTTTCGTTCACATTTTGACAGCAAAATGTTCCTTCTAGTTGTGTTAGCGTGAAAAGTGTTGAAAGGTGTGAAAATGAAAATTTACTACTTACCACTAAGATTTATGGTCTCCATATTTCTTTTACTCTGCTTCCGCTGGACAACTGCAAAGTGCAAACTGCAAATTGCATGCAACTGTGGCATGGACACTACACTTTTATGACATCAACATAGAGAGACAGACAGCAAGAGAGAGAGAGAGAGGGGCAAAGAGTCTTCTGGTTTTGGGTCACTTTATTTTGCTTATACAATTTGGAAGTTTTCCGCTCGTTCGGCTATGATTTGAGCTTAGTCAACTAACTGAAAGACTGGCTTATTTATTTGCGCTGCTGACATGATAATAAACTTTTTGCAATCTGAAAAGTTTCCTTTTTTGCTGAAAATTCGAGCTAATCAAAGGACACACCATTTCTAGCTGACATACTTGACAATTGTAGCTAGATCTCGAATTCCATATTATGTTTAGCATTTGCTTTCAACTCTCTGGCAAATAAACTGCAGTTAAATAAATCATATCAAAATGATCTACTTAAGAATAGCTGATCGATGAACAACTAGTATCAACACTTATATTCATTTTGTGTAAATCAGTTATTAATAACTTAAGGATATCTGAAAAGTTAAGTCCAATTGAACAACATCTCATTTATAAGTTGAGTTGATCTCTGATTTCAAGTTCAAAATTGAACTCTCGTCTGCCTTATAACAAAGTTGAAGTCCAATTGAGCAACAATCTGACTTTAAAGTAAACAATTTTGAACACACATACTCAGCTTTCATGCACTAATGAGCATTTTTTGATAATTTACTTATAAGAATCAGAATACTCTTTCTTCCACTGCCCTCTAAACTATAAGCTATTTTTTCCTGTTGTTTACTTTTGTGTTTAGTCAAAGTGGAAAATTAGTTTGACTTTTGTCAGATATGAAGAACAATCAAATTCCAAATAAAATTGATGAAGTTTTTCTAGATTGTTTTGTTTGATTATTTATTGCACTCCTCTGGCCAAATATTTGCAACAGCTCCCGTTCTGTCTGTCTGTCTGTCTGTCTGTTAGACTGTCTAAATGCTGTCATCGATTGGCAGCTCAACTTGCCACAAACATCCAAGCACAAGGACCTCAAAAGTGCCGTCCAGCTGTGCAACACACGCACATGATAAATGGTTGTGTGTGGCATGCGACGAAATGCCAAAGTTATCTGCAAAGGCAGCTCTCGACCAGAAATACCAGCCATGAACTCTGCCCCAATCGAGTCTGCTGTTGGCCAACAGTTGCTGCACTCTGGCACAGTTTATACATGTTCCTAAAAGGCAAAGCTGCATTCAAGAAGGAATCACTCTCTCTATCTCTGTCTCTCTCTCTCTCTCTCTCTCTCTCTCTATCTGTCTATGTCTCACTCTACACTCTGAAAAAAGATCGAGCCAAATTTAAGTAAATCGCCAACATATTATTCAGAATGTTCATATCTAAATTTCAGGTTGGATTTTGCTAAAAATTATTTTTAGATTTTACTTTGCTTAAAAACTCATAAAAATTATTTTTGGGATTTTGGGAATATTTTCTAATTTTTAGAAATTATTTTTATAAACCAAAAAAATGTGTGTATATTTTTTTCTGAGTGTAACAGTTTTCAAGTGCGACGCGTAAGTGAAGCGGTAGACAGAAGCAGCAGCAACAGCAGCAGAGGAATTGGAATGAACTCTTGCTCCAAGTTGTGCTTGGCCACGCCCAGTTGGGCAAATGTTTGTTGCCGGGCGAGCTGAGCTCAACGGGCGGCGCCATTTACCAAGTGTCAAAAGCAAAGCTAAAGCCATTGTCGACATGACTTTGGACAACAACAACAACAACAACAACATTTGGCCAAGAGTAAAATGCGTTGTTGGCAATCGTTGAGGAGTTGCCAGGACTTTTGGGGTCTTGGTCCTTGGCTGCTGTCTGAAGAAACAGCATGTGTCAACTTGGGTGGCAACTCGGCTTCAATCCTATCCCTTCCTCTCTCTCGCTAGCACTAGAAAAGTGGGTGACAAGTAACCGGAAAATGTATTTTATTGTTTGCATCCGGATATTTCGTTTTGCCATACTTTGAGAAACCCCCCCCCCCCCACTCCCCACCTTTGCCACTCCCACTGCCAATCTCAGCCACAGTCTCCACTAAATTTGTCGAGTAATTGATGATATTGCACGTTCTTTTCCGCTTTGATCGGATTTGAGAAGAAATAACATTTTCCAGCATTTAAAAGTTGAACTTTATTTTCGGTAATTCGTCGTTGCCAATTGGAACGCTTTAGCTTTGTTGTTGACCAACTAACTAACTGGATTATTTGGTTAGTTAAAAATGCCACCAGTCGAGAGAGGCAAGAGGCAGCCACATGCTGAGGCAAAGTACAAAATTGCTGCAATTTGATACACAATTTTTCACAATATATTTCAAAAATTTCCACAACTTTTCATGCAAGTTTTTATTGTTCTCTTAAATAATATTTTTGCTATTTTTGTGGTAATCGTTTTCTGTCTAGTTCAAAAGAAATTCCAATTTGATTTCTTGAAAATTTGGTCACATATTTCACTAGTAGAAGTGAATTTGCCAAATTCAGCGCCTACTTTCGTTTGAGGCGCCTCAAAAATGAGGACACCAATTAGACTTTCCCCAATCGATGCACGGACTTGGATTTATGCATGAATCATTGAAAATGATTTTATTCGAATGACTTTGCAAGTCACAGAGGGATATATACCCAACTGTACAGACCAGGCCATTGCATGGCATACATTGGTATCAAATAAAAGTGTTGCATTCAACAGTTCTCCAAACTGTTGATCACTTTGCAGCATCTACCGATCTGAAGGATTATTATAGCAATACATCTCCTAACAATCTATTATAAATAACAAAATCTATATAGGGTATCTGGTCAGTCGTTGTTAGACATGACATACCGCATAGTTGAGCAAACTGGCAGAGATTCAGCTATCGCAAGTTGATAGATTGTCCAAATGTGCTGCGTATGAATGGATGACTGACTGGATGACGGAATGAATGAAGGAATGAACGTCGGGCCTGATGTCTGCTGTCTTTGCTGACTGCTGCCTGCTGCCTGCTGGATGCTGGATGCTACCGAGATTGATGGCCAAAATGGCTGTTGAAACAGCGGAGGGGAAAGAGAGAGTGAGAGAGAGGGAGAGAGGGAGAGGGAGAAAGAGTGATAGGTCTGCAACAGCTTCGAGCTCAATGAAGAAAAATAATCACCAACATCATTTATTTTCCGTTTTGCCTGCCTGCCGCCGTACAACACACATCAATCTTTGTTGTTGCCAAAAGTGGGCAGCAACAACAACTATCGGCCATGACCAGCCCATGTATAAATAATATATATATATACATATATATATATATATATAAATACTCGTATACTTTGCAACTTGACAGCTTCTGGCGGGCAACGGCAAAGCTTTGGCCACGCACAGCTGACTGCTGACAGACGACAGACGAAGATTTTTGACGTTTGCCTGCAATTAACGGATGTGCTTGACTCCCCGCCCTACCCCACTTTCCCCACCAACCATTATGCTTAAAGTAGTGTTGAAAAATGTGTGCAGCTGCAGGTGAAAATGGGCACAGCGAGTGCTGCCTAATGACATGACAACCAACCTCGCGCTGAGCTGAGCTTGCCCATTTGCCATTTGCCATTTGCCATTTACCATTTGCCATTTGCCATCTAACAACATCCAGCGTCGAGTCATTTAAATCATTAATTCCCAAAAGCCCACACACACTTGGGCTGCGTCTAGGACCTTGTTGGCCAAGACCAATTTGTAGACCTGGTCGTAGCAAGCCAGTTTAGTTAACAGCAGCAGCATATTTTGAATCCTCGTTATGCGACTTCCTTTTGCTGCTGCTGCTGTTGCAAGTCACTTGAAAAGTCGTTAATCATTTTGCGGCGAATTTTCCAAATGGAGGCCAGAGCCACGGGAAGCTTCAAGAATCCATCACGCATGGCGAATGTGCCAACAACAACAACAACAACAACAACAGCAACAAGAGCAGCATCAGCAGACGCATCAATGCCAACGTCAGCGGGATGTGAAGAAGAAAAGCCACCCAACGGCGGGGAATGGATTGCCAAGCGGAAGTGGCAATCGTAAATTGAGATGGGGCAAATGCCATATGAATAGCAGTGGCATATGCTTATTAATTTGCCACTCTGTGCTCACAAATATTTAGATGCAAATCAGTAAAGCAGTTGTTAACAGTCAAAGTGAAAGTTAATGAACATGAGTTTGATAATTTGAACAATTTAATAACATAAGATAGAAGCCAGAAAAGTAAAGTAAGTAAAAAAACATTTAAGAAAACCCAATCAAACACTATTTTGTTGTATATCAACAAATTTCTTTTGGGATCAAATAATATAAATACATTAAAAGTAAGTTTAAGAACAATTCAAAAAATTTGTTGAGCTCTTTATTTCAAGAACTGGTACTGTCACGATCATTAAAATGAAAATGTATTAAGCTGAATATGAACGGTCTCTATTTTGAAAATCTATTGTTTATTTGTCATATTTTGTACCACTGTGCACAATATTAAGCGAGTCAAATACCGCTTGCAGCCAGCTTCAGGTGACTAAAATCGCGTGAAGTTAGCTGCGGTAGCAATGTTACAGGTTCAAGTCTGAATATGGCGTTTAGCTGAGACACACACCCTGCATTCGTCCAAAAAACCACGAATCGTTTAGTCGTTAAGTCTGAATTCGATTAAACTCCTCAAACTGAACGACTAAGTGACGTACCTTACATTCGTTTACTTAAGTCTCCAATCGTTCAGTCGTTAATAACTGTGGGACACATCTCTCAATCGTTCAGTAGATCAAATTTTTATATCTCAATTTCGAATAAACACGATAAAATTTAGGATAAATTATTACATATTACATTTCTGCATAATAAAATAAAAGAATGACTAAATGATTTCACTACTGAACGACTTGGGACTCGAGTGTCCAACTAAACGATTTTGGTACTGAACGATTGGTTTATTCAGCACAAATTTATGTACGGAGCCGACTTAACGATATTGGTACCGAACGAATAGTTCGTTCTGAACTACTTTAATGAATATATCTAAAAAGCAACATGGGAGCAGTAGAAATATCCTTTTCCCGAACCAAGTGACGCCACTCCGTTCTATTTGCTCTTGCTCAACTGTGTGCAGTAGTGGCAACGCTACTACGAGGTAAAAGTAGCCAGACTTTTTCAGGTTAAGCGGTCAATTTAAAATTCAAATGTATATAAATCAAACTCACTAAGATCAAGTTGTAATATGTAATTATATTTTGTTGTATTCTGACAGTGCTGCTAATAACTCTCGAGTTAGTCATCCTCGTTGGATGTCCTCATATAGCGCAGCAATTGATCGGCCACATTCCAATACCAATGCAAATCGACAATCTCCAATCCGCCCTTGTCGGCTATGAAAATCTGTCCATTCTGACTGCGCTCGATGGCCTTGACAATGTTAGTGGCGCAGATCTCCGTCGATTGGCATGGAGCCTTACGCAGGCGATCCACTAAGCTCTGGCCATAGCTGAGGAAGGCGGTCAGCTTCTGATCGACAAACTGCTTTGTGGGTCCGCAACAAATCGCAATTACGGCGACGCCATTTTGACTGTAATAAAACGGATCCTAAAAGGAGAATCGTTTATACACTCAGAAAAATAAACGCCTTAAATTGTAGTAAATTGCCATACTTGCCAATGGTTAGTCAGAATTTTAGCATTTTAGCTCCAAAGAGCTAAGTCAACTTACCGACAGACTTCTGGTGAAGCCAATTACACCAAACTTGGATGCGCTGTAGGCACAAAAGACGGGTGACGGATCCAATCCAATCACTGAGGTCACATTCACAATAATGCCGCCCTTTCCCATCTGCTGTCTGTCCATGTAGGGCAGCACCGTGGCGCAGGTGTTCATCATACCCGTTAGATTTGTGTTGACTGTGGCCTCAATGTCCTGCTCATCGCATATTGTTGCACCATTGATCAGCACATCGATGTGGTCCATCTGCACCATGACCTCATCGAAGTACTGCTTCATATCCTCCCTGGCCATGGTCACATCGAAGGTCCAGAAAAAGATTTGCGTGCTGTGCTTAATCGATTGCAACTGGACAATCGCCTGACGATTCTCCACACTGTGCAGAATGGCCAGTTTCTAAAAGAAATCGAAACCGTTGCAAGTCTGTATAACTGTGTATAACACTTACCACAGAGGAAGTGCTGCGGAAGTCTCCCATATATTAAGAAATTCTTGATTTATTCGACCACAAATTGTTCCTCCATTTCAGCGATTATCTTTTTTAACTACTATTATTTATCCAATTTTTATTTTTTAAATAATTATTTTTTTATTTTGCCAGATTTATTTAAATATTTTGTATTTTACTATATTTTTATTTATTTTTATTTTATGTTTTTATTTAGGTATTAGCTTTAGTTCTAAATCATCTATTTATCATCTCATTTGTACTATCAAATTGTAAACTCAAATAAATAAAGATAAAAGTAAAAATTCTTGTTTCTTGATGGACTTTAGACTTTAAATTTGTTGTTTTTTGTGACTCCTCAGAAATAAAGAAATATTTGCATGCATTGCCTTATTGCGACTCATCAAAAGTAAAGAAACTTTCTATAGAGATATCTGCACTATCTTATCCAAAATGCCCCCTGGCTTATCAGTCACAGATACTCACTGCTATATTCTTGCTCATGAGCACTTTGCATGCCTCCAGAGTGATGCCGCCACAGTTTGACACATAGCAGACATGCTTGCCGCTCAAATCGAACATGTTTACCAATCGACTCCAGCTCTTTTTTACTACTGACCACTTTTATATGCTGCTGCAACAGCTTTTGGCCAACTTCTTTTTTATCTATCCAATTAGGTGAGCGCAGCTTATCTCTTTTTTTCGTTCTTTATTCTATCAATTCCATAAACTCTTTTGCTATTGACCATTACTCAGAATTGAGCTGAAGAAATAATCTGGAAAATACACTGAAATCTGATTTGAGGGGTAAAGTTCAGATGCCCGATGACCAGTGCTTGTGTCCTTCCCATTTGACTTCCTCCAGCTTGCCCCGATCCATTTTCCAGATGGCACCATTTTTGTTGGCCTCAATGGCCTTGACGAAACTCTTGGCGGCCTCTTGTGTTGACTGGGTGGGGTGGGCCAGGAGCAGCTCGGGCGTACACGGCTCCACATCCAGCCACGAGTTGAATTTTTGCACCAGTGACGTCCGGGTAATGCCCGGATTGATCGAGTACGCCGATATGCCAGTGATGGGCGTCAGTTTCTGTTGAAATTACCAAGGCACTTATAATCTGGATCTATGTGAATCTGCTGCTACTTACGGCCAGTGAATAGGTGTAGCTGAAAGCTGCACACTTTGAGCCACAGTAAACGGGCACTTGGTAGATGGGATTGAAGGCAGTCACGGAGCAGATGTTGGCAACAACTCCGCCCGGGCCACCCTTGCGCTTATCCCAGAAGTCCATAATTGCAGTGGTGGTATTAACCGTACCAGTGAAATTCACTGCAATCGTCTTCTCCATCTTGTGATCGTCCAGGATGCCGGCGCCATTGATTAGCAAATCGATTTTCTTGAACCTTTTGAAGATTTTTTCGAGTAGCTTTTTACTTTCATCCAAGGGTGCCGTCACATCATAGGGATAGAATGTAACTTTCGAATTTGAATTCAGCTTCTGCAATTCCTTCACCGCTGTCGGCTTGCATTGCGTGTCCAGGATCACCAGATTCTAAACGAAAAGGAATCTTTGAGTATTTGGATCTAATCAGCCCGGACTGAGCGGACACACACACACCTTGGGGCCTTTCTTCATAATCTCTCGACTGGTATCCAAGGCAATATCTCCCAGACCAGCTACGAAGATGATGTTCTTGCCAGCGATTGCTCCTCCGCTTGCGCCGCTTTTTCGTCGGGTCTGCTTGGAGGGCTAGGAATAAGCGATGGCAACCAAATTAAATATTCCTAGTTTCATTTGATTGAGTGTGATTTGGTGTTGAGATTTACCTCAAGTTTAGCGCGCACTATTTGGAAATAAAGTGGTCGCCCCCTCTCGTTTTGATACATTTTGGCAGCTATACAAATCGGGATTTTGCTGTTCCGTGGCTCAATATTACTTGTCACCTCGGCGGAGTCAGCACTATCGAACGGCATCGTTTTGGCGCTTGACGAGCAGCAACGGGCTCTGGAATTGAAGCATGCATGGCGCAAAAAATTATGAACGAACAAAGGACTTGTCATTTTAGTAAATAATTTATAGAGGTAATGGCCGAAAATGTATTAAATTCCTGTGTACGTGCTGGTTCGAGTGAGCAGTGTCTACTGAATTAAAAAATACTTTTGTGTTGCCTACTTGATTTTCAAAGTTCGATTTGTAAGCCAACGTTAGGTCGATAAAGCAGACAAAGTGAACATTTTTGGCTTGTTGAAGGCCCTTTTCCCCTTTTAAGGTAGAGCTCAACTATATCCTTAAGCATTTCAAAAGAATACATATTTTTCATCTTACGTGAAAAACCTCTATCGATTTCAAATGTTTTCTGTATTCGACATTCGATACATATTGTCTGGTTAGTGGCCTTTTTATGCAACCCTAAAAGTATGCATCAATATCTTGTCTTGCGGGCAAACAGCCAATGCAGCAACCCGATTTGTGTCCCCGCTAAGTAAGTTCTAGGAGCAGAGCCGCATAATTTTGAAATAAAAACAAATTTCTTGGTTTTTCAAATTTTTTTTATTACTTTTAAATAAATTATCTAAAGATTTTACATACAACTTTAGTTATTGTTGTTTCCTTATGCACAGTTCAAATATAAATCAATACAAAT
Organism: Drosophila nigritarsus; assembly: GCA_035044305.1. Classification (NCBI taxonomy): domain Eukaryota; kingdom Metazoa; phylum Arthropoda; class Insecta; order Diptera; family Drosophilidae; genus Drosophila; species Drosophila nigritarsus. Next base: position 1,133,374 of record JAWNMF010000251.1, on the reverse strand, counting down.
TAATTATTTGTCCATCCATATAAACTTGCACTTAGAGCTAAGCTATTAATGCAAAAATGTAATTTTAAGAACGTATTTGCCATAAGTTTTACACTTAAATACTACGCATACATCGATTTACATGTATAATTTACAAAAAATCGTCATTACGACAGCATACAATATATATTATATATATAGTTAGTTGCCTGGATCAGATAATGTTGGCTATATACACATGAAAAATGAAGAGTGCTTTCGAACAAAAACATGCGAAACGTTTTTCAAAATATATAGTAAATATATAAACGTAAAAATATAAACAACATAAGACTTTTTCAACTTTGCACCTTCAAATGTGGTTTCTATATATATAACTATTTTATGTGAAGCAAGCGCAAGAACAAAACTGGACAAACTGTTGGCCATCATTCAGACGTTTTTCTAAGGCGCTAATTTCAGTGAATTTTACATAAGGCAGCATTATCTTGCACAGGTGCAAAAACCTTCAACTTCAACTTGCTTAAGCATTAAAATACAAATAAGATACTGCTGAAAAGCGCAAACATCGATTCAGATATAGCGTATTGCAACCATTGAAAATCCATTTAAAGCAATTTGCATGCATTTGTTAGTTTAAGCTTAACTCGTACTTAAGCTAACAAACAAAATCTGTTTACTTCAAAAGTGTACACAAGCTGACACACAATACATCGATTTCATATTGTTTGTACAACAATGTAAATATGGCATTGTATCAAAAGATTTCTCAAATAGTTAAAGCATTTTGTTAACCAATGATTATTAACGGCCCTCTATTATTAGTCAACTAATAACTAACTATCTTAGTCTAACATACAATCAGTGCGTCGCTTAAAAGTTATTAGTAGGCACGATGTTCAAGTAAAGATCCTTAAACTTATCTACAGCTAAATGATTACACGTTAAATCAATAGAAATTAACAAAAAACGAAATCGAAACAGAAAAAACTTGGCGAATATATAAATGCAACGTAGGTCAAAACTGCAGAGACTTCAGAGCACTAACTAACTAACTAACTAGCTAACTAACTAACTAAAACTAACAAATATTCTTAAGTAGTACATCGCGTTCTAGACAATCTTCATGGGCACATCGATGAGGCAGTCGGCCTCGAGCCGCCCTAGCGTCTTCTTGACGCGCAGTGCTGTGAGGCGGACCGTTGGATTCGGATGCCAGCACTCCTGCATGATTTTGGAGACGGTGGCGAGCACATCATCCTCCTGCCAGCGCAACGGTATTGGCGGCCGGAAACCCTTAGCGCATACGACCGCATGCATATCATCAAAGGTGGGATCCGAGGGCACCACATCGTGATACGGCAGCGCATAATCCTCGCAGGTCGTTGTCTTGGTGCCCGAAATGGGCGTATAGCAGCGCCGGGCCATCTCCCACAGCACCAGACCCACCGAGTACATGTCGGCACGCTTGAACTCCTCGAACTGTTGCGGATTGAGTGCCTGGCTGAGCACCTCCGGTGCCATGTAGCGACGTGTGCCAACACGCGTGTTCTGTGCAATGTGTATCTCGTCCAGCTCCGAGATGTACTTAACAGCCAGACCAAAATCAGCGATGGCACACTGTCCGTTCCGTTTGACGAGTATGTTCTTGCTCTTGATGTCCCTGTGTGCGATGGCCGGCTTGCCCGGCGTACCAAAGATTTCGTCGTGCAGATGGGCCAAACCGGAGGCTAGCGAATAGGTGAGCAACTGCAGCTTCTGTGGATTGATAATCGATGTGGATAGATAATCGTGTAGGCTGCCAATCTCATGATAATCGGTAATCAATAGCATCTGTGTCCAGCTGCCGTTGCCCTTAATGTCGGCGGCAATGAAACCCAAAATATTCTCGTGTCGCATGAGGACCGTTTGATAGATTTCGGTTTCGCGAAACCAGGACGCCTCCTCCGTGGTGAAGAAGGTCTTGACGGCAACGCGCTCGTCGCGCCACTTGGCCAGCCAGACCTCGCCGTAGCGACCCTTGCCCACCAGACGCACCATCTGGATTTGCTTGGCAATGGTGCGTTGCACCAGTAGCGGCAATCCCGAACCAGAGCCCGAGCTTTGCTCCACCAGCTGTGACAGCGGCGACAATTGCGAGTTGCACATGGAGTTGATCAAACGCGGCTGTTTGCGCAGCTTCTCGCGTCGCTTGTAGACCAGACAGAGTGTGAACACGAAGACAATGAGGACGGACATGCAGACGATTATCGATCCGAAGAGGGCGACGGTGTGCATAGATTCGCTGCTCACGGGCAACTCGGGTGCCGCCGTTGTCATCTTGGGCATGTATTCCGGATGCAGGTCACGATTGCAGAAATTCGCTGTCTCACAGCAGGCAATATTCTTGCCATGAATGTGCGGCACAGCGGCAACTTTGCACTGCAAATGAAAAAGGTACATTTAAGTTGGAGTTGGAATTCAAAGGGAGTTTGCTTCAACTGACCATTAGAAGACCGCCATTCTCTTCAGGCGGCATGCAGCCATATGTGCGCTCCTCCTCGTAGGTGCCAGTCGTCTCATCATACACCTCCTCAACGGCGCTGAAGCAGCTGCCTCCTGGCCGAGTCTCACAGGTCCCATTGCTCACATTATTCGGACAGCTGCCATCGCAGTAGCAAGTCAGCGAGCGTGCTATAATTATACAAATATATATATAATGTAAACAAGTCATGGGAATATATATATAAGCTAAGATTAGATTTCCCTGGCCTCTTTCCTTCCTTTCCTGCTTAGGGCGACATAATCTGCTAACTAATCTGCTTTCGACGATCCCATCTAATTGCCAGGGTTCGCTAGATCGGTTCGGTTAGCTAGATGAGTTTTTAGTCTATAGCGTTCCGTCAAGGAACCGGTTCTTCCCTCCTTGCTATTGCTCACTTACAGCGTTTTGGATTATAGCCAATTAAAATACAATTGAGACTTGGCGCTTCTAGCCAGCTTATTTGCCGACTCTCTTCGCGCCTCTGTGACTTCATTTGAGCAAAGTGGCTCATTTCATAAATGCAAGATTTGTTAACAAGTTTTTAGTATGGATTTTTCAAAATTCAATACAATTAAAATTAAAATTACTTAACAAGGAGTGTGCGAAATGAAGCTGGATACATTGCCACAAATGTCCACAGCACGATGCAGAGTGGCAAGTGTTTAGATCTGGTGCACAACAACAACCGCAACTCGGGGTCCAACAACTAGCTAATTACAAGTGCCAGCTATTCGATAATGTTGTCAGGTGACAGGAACGACTCCACTCAGTTGCAGTTGCAGTTGCAGTTGCAGCTCATGTAGCCGGTTCACATTATGGAGTAGCAAGCAGATATATGGTCTGTGCGATTTATGATTACAAGCGCTTTCCTCTGCTCTGTCCGTTGCAGCTTGTTAGCGGTTGTGCTTGTGGGCGTCACTAGTTGTGGTTAATGCAGCGCGTGTTCAGTTGGCCACAACAACCAACAAACAGCCCGCAAGACGTGTTAACCGTTAACTGGCCACTGCCTGTTTCCCATGGCTGATTCGGTAAGCAGCTACCGGACTTACAGGTCTGTGTTCTGTTCATTCATGAAAATCGTTTCAAGTGCTAAGCTGTATTTGTCTTTAATGCATAAGTTAAAACAGTCTCGAATTGGAGTGGGAACAGAGTATGGTGCAGTCGTTTTTACTCGTTTCTCATTGTTCTTGCTTGGTAGTTGGATTTTCTGACACGTTCGTCACTCCACTCCAGTTTTTTGCATGCTTTTTGTTTTTGACAAGACAATTAACGTGGCTAAAATGTAAATAGTTGCGAATTCTCCCAAACTTAACGGATGTGTGTCATAAACTGGTAATTAATCTATCTGTTTTTTGTTCTTAGAACCAGTTTCATTTATCTCTGACTTTGCGGTCTGATAACCAGCTGAAAGTGGCAATTAAACAATGCATTAATCTGACAGAAGAAACCAGCAAGCGTGAGCTGATATTACTCAGTTCTTAACTTTACTGCAGTTATCAGCTCAAACAGGCCGACTTGGCTAATAGCAAAAATCCATATCTGCCAGATAAGACCTTCAATTCGAAAAGTACTTTGCTGATAAACATCTTTTGCATAGCAATCAGATACATTTTGTGGCAGCAAACAAACATATGAGCGGACGTACTTGGCTTGGCATTTGGGGCACGCCCCGTCAGCCATGGCAATACATGGTGTAATGCTGAGATAATGATAATGATTTAATTACAATTTAATAGCCAGCGTAAATTACGACAAAATCGTCGTTGCCATTTTCGTTTTTTGCTGTTCTATTATGCAAAACAAGCGAAAAAAACAGAGACAATGACAAATTCAGCAATTTGAGTGGAAAAACCCAGCGAATTCGCCGGCAAAATAATAAATTGTAATCAATATGTTGCTCAGCTTAATGAAAATTGCATTTTCCATTTGCAGTTAAGATCATTTAAGAACAAACACTGCGAGCATTTACAGTCAGACAGTGGGGCAGCATTAATGACTGTCATTCATGAGGAAAATCGTTTGAATAGTTGTTAACAACAACAACAACAACAACAACAAGAGAAGCTTGTCAACGCAAATACGATCGAGTATTAGCCATAACCAAACTGACAAGACCAGAGACACACCGGCCAAAACCCGTTTACCTTCACCACAATGCCCTGAGTGCGTAAAAATAGCTAAAAACCAGCAGGAGTGCTCGCACTCGAGAGCACTGCTCGACTAGCAGTTACCCTATCATAAATCGAACACATCGAATTTGCAGCCTCTAGCTCTCTGAGAGAGTGATAAGCAGACAAACACAGCTGGATCGACTCGGCTGTTGATGTGGATCAAGAATATATATTCTCAATTAGAATGACATATGCTTTAAATTGTGGCTATCGTTGCTATCGATACTTGGAAGCAGATGAAGTTATCGATAACATCAACATCATCATCGAATTTGCAGACTCTAGCCCTCTGAGAGAGTGATAAGCAGACAAACACAGCTGGATCGACTCGGCTGTTGATGTGGATCAAGAATATATATTCTCAATTAGAATGGCATAGGCTTTAAATTGTGGCTATCGTTGCTATCGGCTATCAACGATACTTGGAAACAGATGAAGTTATCGATAACATCAAAATTCAATGGTCAATACGTATGTTAGACGAATTTGCAGCCTCTAGCTCTGTGAGAGAGGGATAAGCTGGATCGACTCGGCTGTTGATGTGGATCACGAATATATATACCAAATGACTGTTACATAAAGTAGTACAACTTTATTATACCCCCCTGTAACACACTTTTAATGGGCATAAACATGTTGTTTTTAGTTCTAAAATCTGATTATCTCATTTGGAATGTCAGAAATGAGTGCAGAATATCCTCAAGTCGCGCACCTCCGACTGAGGTCGGCCTAATCGTTTTTACTTTAAATAATACAATCTATTTGGGTTTGGTTTAAGTTTAGCTTAGTTGTTTTTCCTGTTTGTTTTTTTTTGCCAGGCGATAGTTAATTTATTGGGCTCGTTCACATGGCGATCGGCGAGATATTTAAAGATTTAAATCTTGCATGGGATTCGAAATTCTCTTTGATTTTGTCACGATAAATGCAAATGCAAATGTTTGTGAATAAACCTACACAATGGAAACAATTTGCGGCAATTCCAGATAATTTTGTTGCAACAGTAGGCGTATCCAATAAATAATAAAAATACAAATAATAAAAACAATCATTAAGAAGAAGCAGTTAATAAATATTAATTGACTGGGCGTAAACTTGATTTAAATAAAAGTACTTGAACAAAAGTCATGAGACTGCAACCCTGAGATCCATACATATATGCATATGCACATATATGGTGGATCAGCAATTAAATTCGATATGCACGTATGTAAAAATCAGTTGCTTTTTTCGCTTGAGCAGCTGCACTCTGTTTATGCTAGAGTATGTAATCGTCGGCGTGCCAAATCGAGCTCTTCTTTCGTGTTTCTTGTTTCTTGTCGCTATTTACATTGAAAATACTTTGCATTTGTTGCCGTTTCCTCTTAGAGCTTGATCACAAACTGGAATATATGCATAATAGCGGTAAAAATAATAGAGCAGTAGTGCGAGAAACCCGCCAAAACCATTGTACGCAATTTGTCATGTTCATCTGTGTATTTTTGAACAAGCAATTTGTCTTACATCATTGTTGAGGTGCTTCATCTCCGTTGAAAACATTTTTGGATTCATAACGATAACAAAATTGATCAAATTTTATATTGATCAACTTTGAGTTATTTTTGTTATTATTGGGATTATTTTGTTGGGTTTCTAGCTATTGATTGCTTTGTCCTGTTATTGAATTCGATTTTTGTTTTGAAAAATAAGTTTGGACTTTTCTTAAGTAAACTCAATTGATGCCTTCAAATAAGTCAATAAATGTATATTGCAATAAAAATTCAAAAAATTCCTAAAAGTGCTCTAAAAAAATCGAACTCTGTTTGCATAATTTCGATTATTTTCAAAGGGATTACTATAATTCTAGTCACTCCCAAATCGAGTTACTGGAAGTAGCTAAACTTAAAAGAGTGGCAGATTATAGGTTTGAGGAGGCAGCTCTTCTATTATTTTGACCGCTGCTGTATGTACGTACATATGTTTACATATGTAAATGTTACATGGAGTGTGTTATTTACCAACTGCGCGTTATTTTATTGTAACAACAAGCTGAACCCCATGCTAGGGCTACTGTTTTTAAAAGCTACTGACTTTTAGCACTTTGAGCCACTAACAATACGCCCAAAGTGGCTTTAATCATATTCAAATGTGCATACACACATACACACATACATACATACACACATACATACATACATACATACATTTATTCATTCATTCTGTGTCTAAGTTGTCTGCATGCGAAAAAAACAAGTTTCTTTGAGTTCGCCCTTGTTTCATAGGCAGCAAGCAGGCAGCAAGCAGCAAGCAGCAGGCAGCAGCAGCAGCAAGCAGCAAGCAGCAGCAGCAGCAGCAGCAAGCAGCAAGCAGCAGCAAGCAGCAGCAGCAACAGCAGCAAGCAGCGAGCAGCAGCAGCAGCAGCAACAGCAGCAGCAGCAGCAACAGCAGCAAGCAGCGAGCAGCAGCAGCAGCAGCAGCAGCAACAGCAGCAAGCAGCGAGCAGCAGCAGCAGCAGCAGCAGCAGCAAGCAGCAAGCAGCAGCAGCAGCAGCAGCAGCAGCAGCAGCAGCAGCAGCAGCAACAGCAGCAGCAGCAGCAGCAAGCAGCAGGCAGCAAGCAGCAGCAGCAGCAGGCAGCATCCGGCAACCCACGCATTGAATTGTTCCCGTGGTATCCCTAACACACACACGCACATAAATCAACTCGCTCTCATCTATATGTATGTGTGCGTGTTGCCCACGCATCGCAGTTTGTCGCGTTTTTAATCGCATTTCTTGATTTCTATGCGACACTTAATTAAAACGCATGCAAACGCTTGAAATGAAGCGGCTGCTGCACAAATGAAGCGGCTGCTGCACAATTTAAGCGTGTGGCGTACTTTTTATTAAGCATTTTGACAGCGTTTTGATTAACAGCCATAACCCCATACCGCTTGGCCAACAAATCGCCCACGAATTCAAATTTATTTGCCCAGCAGGCAAGGCACTCGCAAAACATCTAACAAAAATTGCCAGTTTCTATCTAGTTGATGGCTTAGATTGCCAGCGTTGCCAGCCAACTTTTAAACACTCAATTATGCAAATATGCATAATAATAATAACAGTAATAATATAATAAGCACAGCATCTAGCATTTAGTTGGCATCTTAATTGGAATTTCAGGTGAGAAATGGACACTTTGGTCTGAGAACTATTCCAAAGTTTTATGGTTTTGGGACATTTATGCAGTTTCTCAAATAATAAAAGCAATTTCAGAATTTTTAAATATTTAATGTTGTCAACTGTGCTTTTTCAGCTCAACTCGTAAATGATCAAGCAAAGAAAATTTATTTTTTGACTCAGTAGTCATGTTTACGGAACGGATGCTCTGAGTTTCCCGACGGTATTCGAAATATATGGGAGCAGACATCAAAAATATAAATAAAAACCACTTGAACTGGAGAGCCAGCGAAATAAATGTAAAATATATGAAAACTTTCTTAAGTTCGGTTCAGAATGATTTACGTTCGAATATGAAGAAAGACTCCAAGATTTAAACTCAAAAATATGAAAATTGATTTGAATTATAGATAATGTAATTGAAATACACAAAATAAATATAGCAAATGTGGATAAGTTGGCCAGCAACTTGGGAATCCACTTTCAACTAGTTGCCCGTCAGCTGCACTTCATTGTTGTTTGCAGCGTGTACCGTTGCCTACACATATATTAGTTGGTGGCAACGCTTTGCTATATGATTCATGATTCATCTAACGATTTCCGTTGCCAACGTGCATCCCATTATACATACATATAGACGCACATAATATATCATTGCCACGCATCGTATCGGTTTAGCTAGGTGCAGTTCCCCACAAGCGGAGATACTCGATTTTGCTTTCCGTTTGCATTCATATTCACATTCACATTCACAGTCACATTCACATTCACATTCACAGTCGCATTCACATTCACATTCACAGTCGCATTCACATTCACATTCACAATCGCATTCAGCCGTTTATCATTTCCCTTAAAGGCGTGGGATATGCTCGTTGGTCGTGTCGTAAACATTACGTCAAAAAAAAAAATACCCAACGGACGGACGGACCGCCCAGGTTAAAAATACACCCACTACAACGCTGCTGGCGACAGAGAGGGAGAGGGAGAGGGAGAAAGAGAGCTGCTCCTCAGCTCCACCTGAAATGCTGCGTTTTTTTTTTGTTACTGCATTTTTTGCTGGCTTCAGATTTGTCTAGGAACTCAAGTTGATGCCTGTGACAGACAGAAAAGTGTTGGGATTATTTTTGGAAGGGTAGAAAAATGATGAAACCAGATACTGTTGACTTCCTTCTAAGAACACCCAAAGTTTTCAGCTATTTTCCATTAACACTGCACACTGAAACATTTTGCAGCTGCTCTGAGTATCTTTCAAAATCTGCCTGGTTTTTAGTTTCAATTATTTTCCACAATCTGCAAGAAAATCGGATAAATTAACCAATTGAAAAATTGAACATAAAACACAAACCAATTTTTAGCTGAAGACTACGTCACAAAATAGAAATCAGCAACCCACAGTCCGAAAATATATGCAAATAGATTTTGAACATTTATTTACTGCAGACAAAAGAAAACATTATTTTGGGCACATACATGTATGTGCATGTATGTATTTGTTGAATTTAAATATGCAGTAGTTGCTGCTTTGTCATTCTGGCTCAATGGTTGTTGGCCGGCTACTTTAATACACTGCTAATCAATTGAAAAAGGGCAACAAGAGTATGATGAATTGTGCAACAGCCAGAAGAGATTCGTTCATTTGATCGATAACTCGAATATAGATACAAATCGATTTTCGATAGCAATAAGACACAGATTTTGTTGAGCAAAACTTATTTGCATATCAAACCAACTTCCATCAGGGTATCTGCTGGCCGAGCTCTCGCGACTATCGCCTGCTTGCCTGCTTGTTTATTTCGGTCTAATAAAGTTTCCGACTCGCTGTCTGTGGGCTAAACTAAAAGCGAACTCTGACGTGCTCTCGCAGACACGAAACATATGCACAACTGTGCCACTAAATATAATCTAATAATAATACATATTGCTGAGGGGGCGGGTGTGCACTAATTGTCAATGCTAATTAACGCAGCAGGTGGCTGCCTAAAAGCTGCACAACTAATGAGAAATTCAAAATGAAGAGACTGAAATGTAAAACTCGAAAATAAATCAAATAGTTTTCAAAAGATTCACTTGTTTCAGTTTAGCAGCCATTTTGGACGAGCATATATCCTGTTACACATACTCTCTCTCTCTCTCTATATATATATATATATATATATATGTGTGTGTGTGTGTCGGATCTGTCTCAAAACTGTCGACAGTGTGTGTTAAACACATGTGAAAATTAGTGAACTGATCTGTGATATGGATACACAGCCAGGCAGCTGCTCTTGCTTGTCAACTTAAATATATACAGAAGAAGAAAAAACCAAAAGTAAAAAACAAAATCAGAACAAAATGTATCTGCAAGATACACACAAACAGCAACAGCACACACACACACACACGCACACACACACACACACACGCACACACATCTCTTTGGCAGCTTCCTGCCCAGACAAGCAAACAGCTAAAAAATTCCATTCACGGTAAATTACAATTGACGATTAATCAAAATTAAATTAATGCAAGCAACACTCAACACTCAACAGACTTTTTTTGAGCTGTGCATCTTGCAGATTCATTTGATTTCACTGGGTGTGCGTGTGTGTGTGTGTGTGAACAATAAAAAATGAGACCCTTTGTAAATAAAACGTGCCTCAAAAGTGCTCGGCTAGCAAATACCCCGTGCTCCGATTTACACATTTGTCGTTGTCTTCAGCTTTTATGGAGACTCAAACGGAGTAAAAGATTGATGAACAGAGACAGACAGACACACAGAAAGATACCCTCTGTTTTTTATAGCAAGATTAGATCAGATCAACAAAAATGAACTCTAAGACACAGTTATTTACAAGTGTCCTTGAACTTGTCTTTATGTCTTCATATAATGTTTATGTACTTGTTGATAAATCTAGTCAAATTTGGCTATTTGAGTATCTTGTTGTTTGCATTGCATATCTACTATCCGTATATACATATATATATATATATATATATATATATATAAATAAACTTTATGCGTTATTTTAGCATCAGGCCTTGAACATCTTCATTATTTGTTTTTCTTATTTTGGCTCTTGATTTATGGCTTTGAATGATGATAAAAACGCAATCTACGTGTTCGCGTCTCTTTCACGGAATTGTTGAAGCTTTTTACGGCCAACTTTCGAGTGCCCAGAATAGGGTTAATAAAGTTTGGTCTCACGTAGCAGAGAGCAATGAAGGATGTAAAATGAATGAATGAATTGCAGTCATTTCCGTCATATGATCGAGGAACAACTAATTACAGACAGAGCTGCACTTTATATATATCAACTTAAGTGTACGAGATTTAATATTAGTCGCAAGAGAAACAAGTTAGAATATTCTAGTTGAGACAGCTCGACGGGGAAATACCCTGAATCTCATTTTCAAATAAATATTAGACTTATAACCTTTTAGCTTACTAAATCAGTGTTTTTATCTGATTCTAATGAAAAGTTGACAGTTGATCAATTATGTGTGCAGCAATGTTATGATGATATATGTAAAATAGGCAATTGGCCAAGTTAATTGCACTTACTGCTAAAACTCTTATCTCAAGTACGTAGATTCAACTTTTTATGTCAGCCATAACAAAAACAAGTCTTATCGCCAAGCAGTCAAAACAAATTTGCATTATTTTACTTTAAAGACGCAACAATTCGATGGTTGCACATACTGCTGACTTTGCAACCAAAAGAGTGTGAGTGAGGGGCAGTGAGAGGGGTGGAAAAATGCGAATATGCAGGCCTAGAAAATCAATGACCTCTTTGCGTGCTAAAGTCGCCAAGTTGGCTTATTAATGTATCAAAAAAATCAAAATTATAAGTAAACTAAAATGTCAGCAAAAAATGCAAACCTTAAGAAATATGCGCAAAAAAAATAATTTGTAAAAATGTGTTTAACATTTTTCAAAAAAATAATATTTATACATTTTAGGCGGTTCACTATCGGAATGCGGATATATCCATCCTCTCCGATAGTCAAGCAGCAATAAATGCTCTAAATGGGACGAAAATAACATCCAAAGTAGTCCACGAAGTAAGATCCAAGCTTGACCAACTCGGAAAACATAATAGGCTCACCCTAAGATGGGTTCCGGGTCACAGGGACATAGCGGGGAACGAAGAAGACGATAAGCAAGCAAGAATGGGGGCAGAGAGACCCATGATAGGCCCTGAACGGTATTGTGGCGTAGGAGGATATATCAGGGATGAAGAAAGAGCTGAGACACCAGGACTCCGACAAGCCAGAAGTCTCCTAGGTGGCTATGATCAAAAGCGATTTAAGCAAATGATATCCATGGGGAAGAATAGACTCAGAATACTCACAGGTCTATTGACAGGACACTGTAGACTGAGAAGTCACCTAACCAAATTAGGTATTTACAGCAGCAACATATGCAGGTTCTGCGGACACGAGGAGGAATCCTCAACGCACATCCTAACAGAATGCGTCGCCTTAAACAGGAAAAGATGCAGCATCCTAGGGCAGCATATCAGGATATGTTCAAAGGACCTCAACCCAACAAAGATTCTAGCATTCGTGCAGGAGTTGGGATTGATGGAAGAACTGTAGGCTCAGTAAGGGGGCACAATAGACCTTATAGGTCGCAGTGCTAACTATCCCCAATTATAATAATAATAATAATTTTAAGCGGTTAAACTTTAGATTGATTGTCTACCTTCGATGTATTGAATCTTGGAGATCTATAGATATATCTATAGATGCATATCTATATCTTGCAACAGGGCATCCGCTAGTACATATCTCTCTCTCTATCTGTCTGTCTGTCTGTCTCTGTCGTCAAGTGCACTTTGACTTGCTATTGATAGCCTTAAGCTTGGGATAAGTCACGCCCGTTTCATGTCTGAAAACAGGGTATCTGCTAGTCTAACTGACTCTCTCACAAGTCCTGCACATTTTGACTTGTTATTAATAGTTTTGTTTGTTTACGCTAGCGACGCGCTGATAAGATTGAGTCAACCTAGCATAACAGCAGTCGGCCAAGTTGTCGATTCAAATAAGTGTATACACATATATATAAATATACACATACATGTACATACATATATATGTGTGTGTGTGTGTGTGTCGATTTATACCTGAGTTAGTTTAGTGGGACAGACATAGACGCAAGTCACGGCGCTTTATCAGTTTTGTGTGTTGTTCGCTGGAACATTTTATGTGTGGCGCATTTAATCATAAATGAAAATAATGAAAATAATGATAGCACCTTCAGCACTTTCCCCCCAAGTCTCTCTATCACCATTTCCATTTGGGAGCGGTTTAAGGTTTCAATCAAATTAAAAACAATACAAAAACAAAAGCGTTTCAAAAACGCCGCTCGGCTCCCACAATCTCAAACGTATTTTATTTTTTCCAAATATATTTTTGCATTTGTCGCACCTTGTGAATTTTAATGCCATTTCACGGGCATTTGAATAATTTGGGAGCTTGGACCGCCTATGGCGAATTCATTATTAAAAAATCGCAGCAAACTAAATCGCAAACAATGACAGATATATATATATATATATGAAGAAGAGGGGCTTAACTAACACCTGGCATAGTTTGGCACTGACTGTGTGCCAAATTGTTAATTGGCAATTTGCTTGTTTGTTGTTCATAATAATTTTTAATTAATTTTGTATGTAGAGCAAACAGAGTATGACATGCCAGACAAGTGTTATATATATATGTATATATATATATATGCAATTATTTATCTCAAAGATCAGTGCTGACAAGTAATCAAAGATATACAAACTGTAGTCCTAATCAAATGCTCAGATGCATATCAAAGTAAACAAGGGGTATCTGCTAGTCAGTCAAATTAAATTACTTGGTTGTTTGCTGCGTTCTACCTGCACACCATGATCCACCATAAAAAATTAAGAAAACATGTTCAGCAAGCGAAGAGGTGCAAAGGAGACAGACCCTGAACCCGAAGACGTCGCATATTTGAAGCCACCTTTATGGGACGACAGGCGAGGCAAAGACTGCTTCGAATACCCCTCTGCTGCCGCTGAACACCCCTGAGAGAAGAACACACAAATGCCAAGCGATTAGAAACAGAAAATCCAAACAGGAGAACGAATTTGAATTGAAAAACATTATGTGCCGAACAGCAGGATTATTTCGACATTCATTTGATTTGGAATATGAGCGTTGCCTAGTTATGAGCCACAATCATTAGCAATTCCCTAGCTCTTCCACTCCCTGACTCTGGCTGCTGGGCAGGATTGGAACAGAGTCTAACAAAGACAATTGTAGACCCCATCAAATTCCCAAGCAAGTCACAGAATTATTAAACAAGCACATATAAAAATAATAGTCAATGGGGACCGACTTATAGATACCCTTTAAGTAGTCTTCTTACTGCAAATGTTGGTTGACATAAAGCTGAGTTATATTCCTATGGAATTGTATGCTTATATTTGAGTATTTGAGTATCTAAAACTTCAATTTTATCGTTTACGGAAGAAGGATCGATGTATGTGAAATAAGTTATATCTGCTAGTGACTATTATGTCAAATATAATGTCTATAATTATCCATATTTAAAATTGTGTATGCCAAATTTGGTGTCTGGAAGAACTTTCAACCCATTTTAATGTTTAGAAAGTTGAACCTACAATCTAGGATTAACTTGAAGTTAAATCTAAACATGAGTTTTCCTAAAGATAAAGATGAAGTTTTCAGTTCAACTCCCAGTATCAATCAATAACCACTCGAAAAGTGTGTTCTACACGTTCCAATATGCCCACATCGCTTCAAACATACATTTTGGAGAAGGGAGAGCATTTATTGAGCATATGCAGCAAAAAAATGAAGAAAAGGAAAAAAGAAGAAGAGAAATGTTATATTAATATTTACCATGAGCCTTCTTCTTTCTGGACATTGGCGCCATGTCTGGAGATGCCAACAACCACAACAATAACAGAAACGATGATGATTTTTATGCGAAGCAGTTGAAGCGCATGCAATGCAACCTCAAATGTTGTTCTTGTTGCTGCTTTTGTTGTATTTGGGTGTTTGGGGCCCAGTTGCTTAGCTCTCTGGCCGTGCAACAAAACAATAATTGCGGCAGCAACCCGAGCCGCCCGTCGACGGAGAGCACAGATCGTGTGGAGAAACGAGAACTCAGCTCGCATATATTGTACACATATATATATATATATATGTATTTATGTGTATATATATTGTTGCTGGCGACGGCGACTCCTCTTTCCTTTTGGTTCGGGGTTCGGGCTTGGCTCGATTTTTATTTTGTTTTTGGTTTGGTTTGGTTTGCGGCCGGCGGCGGCGTCGGTCAAGCTGGCGACACCATGGAGCCCTATAAAGTGCCCAGACTTGGGGACGAAAAAAAAATTATGGGTTTTGGCAAACTTGATCCGCAAGCACTCTGGAGTTATGCTCTCTTCCTGCTTTTTTCGTTTGTTCTTGTTCTTTATGATCGTTTATGTTGCTTTTGTTGTTGTTAGTTTGGTGATGCTGTTGCTTGTTTGTTGTTTGTTGTTGTTGTTTGTTGTTGTTGTTGTTGTTGTCGCTGGTGGTGTGAGCGCGTGATCAGCACGTTGATTGTAATTATATACGAAAGGTGGCAATACGAATCAGTTGAAATCCGACGCTTATCCTGCTCAGTCAATCAGATGTGTGAGAACAATGTGTATTTTTATTCAATAATTCAGCTACTTTTCTACTTTTATTTAACTAATTGATTGATTTACACACACACACAGACACACACAATGTTTTGTTTTTTTTGTCACAACAAAATAATCTTATATAGATTTCTAACACTCTTTTGCTAATTTGTAGCCCCATTTGATATATAGGAACTCTCAATTAATCTTGCTTTTGATGGCTAATTTAAAGCCATGCGAAATTATTTACGAATGGACAGAAAAATGTATAGCCTCAAACAAGCGAAATGCGCAGAAACACGTCACAACACGACCAAGACGTTTTACGTACTGAATGCACAACAGCAGCAACAGGCGAGCTGTGAGAGAGCCAGCAACGAAACGAACTTAGCGAGAGAGCAGCAGTAGAACAACATGCCGCTCACTGCTGATATTTTCACTCGCTCTCTCTCTCTCTGTGTCGTGTTGTGAAGAACTAAAATGAAGAGTGGATGAGTGCGTTGGCGTCGCTGTGACGGAAACGTGTGGGTGACCAGAGAGAAAGCGAGTGTGTATGTGTGTGAGAGGCAAAGCGAATCAGAGAGAGAGAGAGAGAGAGAGAGAGAGATATCGAAGAAGAGAGAGAGAGAGAGATATCGAAGAAGAGAGAGAGAGAGAGAGAGATATCGAAGAAGAGAGATTTTCAAAAGAGTAGAGAGAGAACGTGTTTTTCTTTTGGTCACGCTCACTAGTATTTCAAGTTTTTGAATGAACTGATTGTTTGCGTGTGTTGGTGTTTGTATGTATTGGTGCATGCGTTTAATATCCAGATCTTTTATGCTGTGCTAAGAGACTATCCCATATTTATTTGATATATGCTAAATTTAAAAACATTTTGAAACTACAGCAATTTTTGCAACTGTGTTTTGTAGGCAATTTACCATTAACAACATTTAAATATTTTTAGAACGTTGTCCTGCCAATTTTTCTTTGTGTTGCCAAAAGATTTGCGTGCCTCAAAATCAGATAGTCTGCACAAAGTTCAATTGCCGATCGTGCTGGTTTAGCTTATTATCAGACAGACAGACCTATCCAAACACAAATAAAAACTATTTTCAGACTGCCCGTTGGATAATTGCCAGACCTTTTTTGTACAAATTCCATCTAAACGACAGCAGTCTGGAATAGCATGCAAATAATAACCGTATTTTTATCGAATTGGTTAAGGTAATGCTTGAGACGATCGCAGCCAGCAGATACAGATGCAGTTGCATTTGTTCATTGCCATCTGCAGTTGTCATTTGTTCTCAGTCAAAACCATTACACTGAGCACTTGCAGGTCAAACGGTAGTCGCTTAGGTAAATGGCCAAAACGCTTAGCGTTTAGCAGGTAGTAATCTCAATATTTTTGGCATTAAAAACGCATTTGGCATTATTGCAAGCGAGGCGTCAGCGACCCGCGCTGAACTCGCGCTAAATTTATGACCACAAAGATAACCTTAAAGAGTCGAAAAAATGAGCAATTTGCTTTAATTTTTTCGAGCTGCATTTTCAGGTTTACTGAGGGGAGCTCCCCAAATGCTTAGCTGCTGCTCTCAATCATTAAGAAAATCGCTATACCCTCGCTGAGGGTATTTTAAATATGCCATGAAATATGCCTCCTTTTTTGTCCAAATTGAGCTGTGAAATGTTGATCGATGAAAAAGTTTCTTAATATTACAGATGTCTTAGACAAACTCAGCAGCTACGACTGTCAAAATGTTCTTATTCATTTGCTAAAGCTCTATATATATATATAGCTCCGATATGAAAAATGCAGTCTAAGCATCTTCATCTTAGATTAAATACATGCTTAACATGAAAACAGTTTTTGATAAAAAAAATCAATGTTTTTACCATTTTTACAGTTGATCAATAATATATCTGGGTACATTATATGTATATATTGGACGGCTATAACTGTACAGTAGTGTCTTTTATTGCTAACAGAAATCAAATTATATCTATGATTGCGACACGTTGGTACATAATATGAAATCAAGTTAAACGATAACTTAGAATCCAAATTATATATAGATTCGGCTGTTTATGCTGATCAGGAATATATATACTTAATGGGCTCGTAGATACTTTCTTCTGCCTGTTACACACTTTTGCACAACTTGCGTATATTAGAGACAAGCAGTCAGAGTATGTCGACTTCGTTGTGCTGCTGTTTTATGCTTGAATTGTTGTTGCTGATGTTTGGGCCTGGAGGTGCTGGTGGCTACCTGCGAGGTGTGATTTTTCAAGTGTAGGAGTCATGCGGCGCACAGTCGGGCACAAAAAAGAGGGGCACAAATTGTGCTCGCCTGCGTTGCCTGCCTGTGGTGCTCCAGACATTGGAGTTGCAGTTTGCTAGGGCATTACACTGACATACCCTGCACAATACACAGAGCGGGTTGTCTAACAGCCAACAACCTGAACTGAATTGAAAATAAATATGTTTTATACTTTCAAATTGAAGATTTAAATATATTAAAAAGATATTAAATATAATAAATTTTCATATTTATTTGATAAATCTGCCCGCTCTTCACTCTTTTGGATGCCCGTCTATTTTAATACGCATTTGCTATATTTGTACTCTTTTTTTATTCATGTACTATTTTGGTACTCATGTACTATTTTGCTACTCATGTATTATTTTGGTACTCATGTACTATTGTGGTAAATGGAAGACCTGTGCAGATTATGGGGTACACACTCGTCTAGCACTTTCTACAGCATCTGTCTGCATGTTTTTCATTCTTTTAGCAGACGTGCATTCATTGTTGCCATCTCTTTCTCTTGCACACACACACACACACACGCAGACAGTTGTTTTCAGTTGCGCGTTTATCTGGAGAGAGAACACATATTTAGTGAGACGAACAAAGAGAGAGCAGAGCGTGTACAGAGGTGAGTGTAGAGAGGAGAGTGGAGAGCTGCTGTTCAATTGGATATATTGAAGAACAAAAGATGCTTGGAGAAAACAACAGCTAGGCGCGAAATTTGTATTAACTATACTAATAATACAAACGAAAGGATTCACTCAAATCCCATAAATTAGCACCTATCGCAATGCAAAGTGTTTAAATTCAATAAAAAATAACAACAAGAAATTCAAGAAGAAGCGCAGAATAAACAACAAGCAGTGTATAATATTGTAGTTTTTCATGGAAGATTTTGAGTATTTCTGGGAACCAAAAAAAAAAAAAAGATGAAACACATTTGTGTGTAAATCGGACAACGCTCCAGACAGAGTGGCGGGCCAAGTGTCTGTGTGTGAGAGCCTGTGTGTGTGTGTGTGTGTGTCTGGAACGAATCAACACAATTTAAAATGTACAATAGATACAGATTGAAGAGAGAAATAAAGAAACGAAAGATCAGCAGCAACAACAACACGCAGCAGCAGCAGGTCAATGCAACTCGGCATGGCCAACAGATGTACGCAACACGCATTCAAAACAACAACAAAAAAAAACAAGGGTAAAAAGAAACCCAAAGAAATACAAAACAAAACAACAACAAAAAAGAAGTTATTTCCAAAGGTTAGAAATGTCATTTGGAGTGTGACTGGGCACTAAATCAAAGTCAGCAGCAGCGTCTGAGAACAATGCATCCAATTTTCCTTGCTGGGAGCAACATCAACTCGCCGATACCAAACACATAAGACACATGTATCTGCATCTGTGTCTGTGTGTGCTTATGTATCTGTATCTGCATGGAAAGTGTACACAACATTTGTGTCAACGTGGGCGAGTCGCTTGTGTCGGTGTGTAAAAATAAGACTGAAAACATTTCATGTTCCTCAGACAACATCAAATTCCACAAATTCAGTTTTGCAATGTGCAAATATGTGGCAGAAAAACAAAAACACGCAACGCCAAATTATAAAAATTGCTTACCAAAAATAATAATATTAATAAATAATTTTTTGCCGTAAATGTATTAATGTTTATGAATTATCTACCTTATTCTTATCTAACTTCACCCTCTCTTATAAATCAGATATTTCAACATGAATTGTACATGAAAACATATGTATTTTTCCTCAAAAAAAACCATCCATTATCTTATCATTGTTTTCAGTCAGTTAACATACATAACAAATTAGGATCCCTGTATTACGCAGTTGTGTAGCGAAATAGTATCTATAACATTATCACTTATCACGAAAAACGTTAGATCATTGTTGTTTGCCCGGCCCTGACATGCTCTATTTTTTATTAGTGACTACAACAACAAATATATTTGAAAAGCAGGTCAAAATATATAAAATTAAATTGAAATGTATCATATGCATATATATAGTACGAATAAATACCACATTCTCTGCAGTATAGAGGTCAGGCTTCCCCTCTTCTGTACATTTTTCAACAGTTTTTGTTTGATATTAGTTTCAATTGTTTTATGAATGTTCATAAAACAAAAATTTGCAAATAAAAAAAAATGAAAAACGTATGTTAAAAAAAAGAAATGTAAACATCTCTCCCCGACGGGGAATTGAACCCCGGTCTCCCGCGTGACAGGCGGGGATACTAACCACTATACTATCGAGGATGTTATGTGTGGGCAACCCGAACTCATACTCAAGCAATGCTAAATACATTTGTATTTTGCTCACTACTCTTTCGTGCGTTTATTCACTCTCTTCGCACTCTCTTTTGCACTCACCGCTTTTGATTTGCTTCTCGTGTGTGACTCTCGTCACTGCACCGCTCAGCAGAGCAGCTGCAGCGGCCGCTTCAACAACGGTGACGTCTTCGTCCGCTGATAAAACATAGGAACTCAGCTCACCTGCAAAGTAATAAGCAAGCAAATTATATTAATGAAAATACACTAACTAATTTCAAGCGAATTGACGTTGCTTGGGTTTCATTGTCACAATTTATGCAGATATTAAATATGTATACAAATCATTTTTCTGGTTGTATGAGCAGTTTACATTAAAAACACTTTTTGCGACAACATTCCTGATAAATGAACTAAAAATGCATTAACAAGCGCCAATCACTTGAATTAATAACAATTGTTTCTAAGCCCCAGCGGTCGGCTTACCATATCTAATTGCCTGCAATGCATTTCAGTTGAAGAAGAGCCTCAAATCAAGAATCTATCAGTTTGTTTGCGTGTGTGCTTGTGTCTCCTCTCTCCGAATGTGTGCCAGCCAATTAGAAACCACTCTTTGGGTGGCATAAGCGCAAATGAAACATTTATTTTTCATCTCTTTTTTTGCTGGTAGTCGGTATTTTAGTTTTGTGGCGATGTTGGTAACACTTGAAAAAGATATTCTTGATCAGCAGCGTTATAGCCGAATTGGATTACTATATCATAAGGAATAATCGGTTCATGGATGAGTTCTCATTTCATCAATGTTTTTTTGCTCTTACTCAATATGCGTGTATTTCAGCTTTATACTTTCGCTCAAAATCTGTTTCCAAATCATCCAAACTTAACTCATCCAAAAAAACATCAGCGTCATGGCTTACATGGGAACCATCTGCCACAAGGATATATAATCATCGGCGTGCCTCAGATAGCAATTATTTCGTTTCTAGTTTAGTTTATCAACAAAGCTTTTTATTTCTTAACTTTCTTTTCTATTTTGTTTATAAAAACCATTTGAATATATTACTAGAATAACATTTTCCATTTTTTACCACTACAGATAAGAAATGCAGCGTTACATGAACCATTTATAAAAATTACCAGCCATTAGGCTGGAAATAATCGTTTTGCGTTCGTTGAGTGGACAACACAAAAAAGATAATGCAATTTCCGAGAAACCAAACACAACACAGAAACGTGACAGGCAACGGTGCAGAGTGGGTGCAGCAAGGTTTAGCAAAAGAGTTGAGAACACTATGCAACACTGGGACTCATTTCATATGCAACAGGTGGTAATAAGAGTGCAACAAACTTATATGGTTAAAACTATAAAACGTATAAAGCAGCCCGACAAAGACAATAATTCATCAACATGCATATGGCGATGATATAGTTCACGTCGCTCTCATCGCATCAAACGATTCGCACTTGCATAGAAATAAAAGCAAATGCCGACTGCATGCCAAATTCAAATTGGCAAATTGGCAAATTGGCAAATTGCCCGGCCGGCCGTGTTGGCCAAGTCCTAATGAAGAACCTAGAAAACGTTTAGAACGTGCCCAATCAATATGATTCCACTAAATTATCTTGGCTGTTCCCAAGTATTCCATTAACTGGCCAGGCTGATTGCATAACTCATCTCATTCGCAGTTTTCTAGCATTCGATGCAAAATAAATATTAATTAGATAAGTTATAGATATATATATATATCATGACTAATTTGATTTTTGTACTTATGTATTTGTAGATAGATAGATAAAGATAAAGATATAGATCGATTGATCAATAGATCGCCTCATTTTCAAGCACTGAAAATTATTAGAAAGATCATAATAAATGCACTCAAAGTTATGTAACAGGTAAAGGAAGCATTTCCGCATATATATTCTTGATCATCAGCATTAGCATACAAGTCGATTTGGCAAGTCCGTCTGTCTGTCTGTCTGTATAGACAAGCTGATCTCGCAAACTAAACGAGCTATGCGACAGATCAGTTTTGGAATAGAAGTTCTCATCTATAATTTTATTTGATCGATAACTGCGTTTCTTCAATATGAATAAAGATCATCTATAACTATTGGATTTTATCTGGGTTTTCCCCAATTCATGCAACAAATGTTGAACTAGTAAAATAAATGTTGAATAAATAAAATACTTTCATCAAGATCGGTTGAGAAATACGGAAGAAGAAGATATAATTATATTTACGAAAATATACGACTTAAAATAGTTGTGGCCCTATTTGCAGGGTATCTTATAGTCGGCATACATAGATAGATCAACTCGACATTTATTTTGCCGGTAAATTGTAATTTTTGCAACATTTTAAATGGAATTGTTCAAAAATAGATCAAAGTGCATTATATATATATGTATATATATATTTGTCACTCTCGATTTAGATTTGAAAGACGGATACGCGAAATTATGCTTTGAACTGAAAGTAAGCCAGCGACAGCGAGCACAAGTTAGAAGAAAAATGTTTGTGGCAAATGAGGCATGCTGCAGTGAGTCTTGGTGCCGTCTTGGGATACACTCGAAAAGAACTGGTGCAAAGCAGCCACATCCAAATCTTACACACACACACACGCATACTTATGCGCTCCCCCGCACAACTGCAATAGTGAGAAAAAAGAGTGTGTAAATGAAATCAATTAAAATTCCACACACACACACCGAATTCACAAGAAGCCGGCCATGTTTACGTTTTGGCCTATGCGTTGAGCATGGCCTAATGAAGGCACGTCTGTCTGCCCACGCCACATGGATGCGGCGGACGTCATCATCATCATCAACATGGTCATATAGGAGGCATAGGCAAGTGGCCATCCGATCGACCCTCTGAACACGAACCGTTGCCACTTCACATTTGTTTACAACACACAACACACAACACACAACACTTTCTGACACTGGCTGTTCACCATTTGAATTCAAACCAAATGCAGACAGCACTTTAGCATTTTCAGCTTAATCATATCGCATGCAACACAATCGGGCATTAATTTTGATTTTGCTGCACGAACTGTAAACTCATCATACGTGGCATAATAACAGAATCAATGGGCGGTTCTTTGTCAATACAGGGGAGGGAGAGAGTGCTGCAGGTGTTGGCCATTGGACATGTATAGCTACAGATTACAGATCGTCCTCCTCCTCCTAGCACTCACAAAGAGCCTATTTGCCACTAACTACTGTGGCATCAGCTTAATAACAACTGATATCAGATGGAAGCTGCCTTGAATGTGGTTTTATCGATTTGCATTTATCGATGCTATCGATTATGCAACATTCCAGTGAGCGTAGCCACCCAATCATATAGTAAGTATTTCCATATTGGAGGAACATCACCAGCAATCTACCATTTAAATTTGATGTATGATGTATTTTCATCGATATGCATTTATCGATGTGATCGATAAACACTTCAGTGAACGTAGCCGTCCAATTAATTAGTATTCTAACCTAAAAATAAAAAGTATTTTCAATATCCAACTTAAATAACATATTCAAAAATATTGAGTTGATTTTGGTTAAGATCAGTTTATCGTTTTTCTGAATAACAGCATTATTAATACACATATATACAAATATATATATGTTTATAGATCCGCGTATGTATTTGAGGCACGTCGCAGCAGAAAGCTTTTTTTCCTTTTAATTGATTTATTTTTGTTTTTGGTGGCCACCCAAGTAAAGTTTGTTGGTGCCGCATGTAATCATAATTTATGTTGCACGCTTGTATTTTTTCAAAATATTTTCCTATTTATTTGCCTGGCATCATCAATGTCAAAAGTCTGACTGACGTTTGATGTGTAATTGAAATGGCAGCGCATAATGATTTTCTGCTGTCTATATCTCTGTCTACTATGTGTGCTGTAAGTAAACATTTTGGGTGGTCCCACAACGACATAGTGTGGCAATACATATGTACATATGCACATATAATACATATATATATACAGTTCTGAATTTCAAAGGCTAGACAGTGAAATAATTGAAGACTTCCGGTCAGTGGCAAGTGAATAGGGCGACAAAGATTCAGCAGCGAGCACTTTTTATTGGATAATGTCAACGAGACAGCGGCTTGGTGAGCTTTGTGAGCTGTTGACACGGCAATTTAATAATACAATGGATGGATGCTTGGGATGCTGGGGATGCTGATGCTGATGCTGATGCGGATCCCTGCTTAAAGTCTATATTTATGTATGTCAGCAGCTACGTCGGCAAGTAATTCAATCCGAGGCAAACAATAATGCAGACAGCAGATACCCAGTAAAACACAAGGAAACAACTAACTTAGCTAACTTAGACAAGCCGAAGATTAGATACCCTTGCTATATACAAAAAGTTGTCAAATTGTGTTGATTTCTTGTCGAAATTTAAGGAGCATAATATATATTTTGATAAACAACATTTGTCATACAAGAAGTCATAATTTCGACGGATTGTTCCTACGCAAACTATATGATATAGTAATTCGAACCGACTGGGTCTGAGATATAATACTAACTGCGGCAAAACGACTGATATATGCCACGTTTCAGCAATAAAAACTAAAACTGAGGGACAAGTTCGTATAGAAACAGACAGACAGTCGGATACGGCTATATCGACTGGACTAGTGTTGTGGATCATGAATATATACACCTTCAATGCACTACAAACTGAGTAACACAATGATAACTATCTGAAAGAAGTCAAGCAATTGCCTGTCAAATTGCACAGCTTATTTTATTAGATAAGAAGTTTATTTTATATGCTTGACACGTCTTATCAATAAATAAGTCGCTCGTTTCGTAATCGTTATGGGTACTTAATCAGCGAATTTGCTCGGCACTTCCAACTGCCTCCGTGGCGCAATTGGTTAGCGCGTTCGGCTGTTAACCGAAAGGTTGGTGGTTCGAGTCCACCCGGGGGCGATTTCTACTTTTTTATTTCAATTATTTTTTTTTTACTCAAACTAACTTGAACTTTCTTTTACTAGTTATTATAATTATGAACTAAATATTTCTGTATCCAAATTTCCACAATTTTTTAGTAAGAATCTATAAATTGGTTGGAGATATAAATATAGTTTAAACAACAGCCAGTTAAAAGTTATTTCTTTAATGAATATCGACACTTTCAGCCAAGTTGGCGGATTTTTGGTGCGTGTCTCATAATTGAGAGAAGAGCGCGCAGCTAACGAAAAGTATTTGAGCAATGTGATAAACGGTTTTCAGGTTGCGGCCCAAAACAGAAAACTCAAAACGTTAACAAGCAAAAAACTGTGTTGACCAAAAAGAAAAAAATACAAATAAAAAGCAACAAAGACAGACACACAGACAGAGGCAAACAGAAATGACATATCAGATAATGCAATATCACCTACCAGCCAGCCAAGCCCAACGGGCCCAAAAAAATAAAGAACGAAAAAAAATGCAGCCAACAACTAAACCTGGCCATTTTTGCAGGCGGCGACGCGCTGCCGCTTGTCTGCCACAAGATGCCACAAGTTGGGCAACGAAGATGCAACAATTGATTGCAGGCCCGAAACACAATGTGAGACTCCAGGATGCTGCTGTTGCATGCACTCAGGGTCGTTGCACAGCAAACGTTGCACAGCCTTCTCCATTTGTACTTTGCAATGCAAAAGACGCGACAACGCGTCGTCGCCGTTGTTTGTTGTTGTTTGCTGTTGCTGTTGCTGTTGTTGTTGCTGTTGTTGCTGGTTACATGAAGTACAACACAAATTGTGGTGTCAAACAACATGTTCCTTCTTCTTGGCCGCAGCAACAGGGGACAGACGACAATACGCCCAAAATGAGAGGCGGCAGCAGCGACAGACAGTTGCTCAAATTTTGATGGGGAAAAAATCTAATTGGATAACTTCGGTATCTTCTATGGCTTCTGTGACTGATATGGGGAGGATAGACACGCAAGCAACAAAATACGGCATAATGAATACTGAATACTGAATACCGACCCCGCATGCAGACATCGTTAGGACGCAGCCACTTCTAGCCATTTCTAGTTCCTCGGTTTCAGTTTGTTTCTCAGCTACACAGAATAATGCCAAAAACAAGTCGCCGACGTTTGTCGGTCCGTCTTCTACTTAATCCGCGAAGACATGAAAAATGTCTAGTATAAATTAGCATTTTTTTTGTTAAAACACAATTCTTGCAGAAGAATGTTTCTTAAAATTCTTTGTGGAGAGTAAAATTTGTAAAAAAAATAGTAAGTTAAGAAGTTTACAGAATCAAATACAGAATAAGTAATAATTTTTATAATATTCAAACAAATAAAAAATAAAAAACAATTATTAAAAGTAAATAAAACAAGGAATGGGACGAAAATAACATCCAAAGTAGTCCACGAAGTAAGATCCAAGCTTGACCAACTCGGAAATCATAATAGGCTCACCCTAAGATGGGTTCCGGGTCACAGGGACATAGCGGGGAACGAATAAGCCGATAAGCAAGCAAGAATGGGGGCAGAGAGACCAATGATAGGCCCTGAACCGTATTGTGGCGTAGGAGGACACACAATATGGTTATATTTCAGGGATGAAGAAAGACTGATGCGGGAACGGAGCTGGACTGAGACACCAGGACTCCGACAAGCCAGAAGTCTCCTAGGTGGCTATAATCAATAGCGATTTAAGCAAATGATATCCATGGGGAAGAACAGACTCAGAATACTCACAGGTCTATTGACAGGACACTGTAGACTGAGAAGTCACCTAACCAAATTAGGTATTTATAGCAGCGATGCATGTAGGTTTTGTGGACAGGAGGAGGAATCCTCAACGCACATCCTAGCAAACATCGTCGCCTTAATTATTAAAGATGCAGCATCCTAGGGCAGCATATCATCAGGCCCAAGGACATAGAAACCCTCAACCCAACAAAGATTCTAGCATTCGTGCAGGAGTTGGGATTGACGGAAGAGCTGTAGGCTCAGTAAGGGGGCACAATAGACCTTATAGGTCGCAGTGCTAACTATCCCCAATTATAATAATAAATAAAACAAGGAGAAAGAGATCGATTGGATTGCAATTTAAACTGCTAAAGTTGACTTTTGATATATGATATGAATACTAGCCCAGTAGAGTTGCCAAGTGCAAGCAAAACAAGAGTATTGCCAGCTTAAGTTCAATTAAAAGAGTTGACACATTATTTTAGGCTTGTTTTACTTATGTACCAAGTGCTACCAATACTTTTGTCTAATTATATACTCGCTCGTTAACAATTTAAAGATAAAAGTTTGACTTAAACAAATATTTCATTTAACTTGAATGTTTTGTAATAATATATATAACAATATATATAGCAGATAAAGAGAACAGAACAAGAAAAAATCATACTCTTTTGAATCCCTTGCAGAACGACACCTAAAATTCGCAATATTTATATAAAAAAAAACTGTCGGATTGTTTCTAGGAAACTTATATGATGTAGTAGTCCTATTTCGATGATAATAAATCCCGTAACTGGTAAGTCTGCTTAGTATAAGTTGGTAAATAAAAAAGAGGTCATCTATGAACCGATTGTTGCTATAGCACCATCATATATGATATAGTAGTTTGGTTTGAAGTATTTTTTGTGTGAGGAGCACAACAAAACCCATATTGGATAAGTTTGGATATCTTGTTAAACATAAAAGTTGTACATACAGGAAGACAACTTTCGACCAATCGTTCTCTTGGCAGATATGTGATATAGAGCTCCGATTCGACAGACTGCAGCAAACATTCGAATATATGTTCAAATATATAATAAAAAATTAAAAACTGAGATACTAATTCGCGCGGAAGCAGGCAGAGAGTTGGACAGGCCTATAACGACTCGGCTAGTCATGCTGATCAAGATTATATATAGATCTTATGGAGTCGAAGAATTCTCCTTCAATGCGTTGCAAACAAGACAACAAAATCTGAATACCCTCTCAGAACACGTAAGAAATAAATCTCTGCCAAAGAAATATTCATATCATGATGTTGACGAATTTCTTAAACGTGCCACGAGAAGAATTACATACATTTATTCAAAGTTCCCTTTGTGTGTTGTTGTTGTTGTTGCTGTTGTTGGCACTCCACGTTCAGAATGAGGCAGTAGCGAAGGAAGAAGCAGACGGCGCGAAAAAGGTGGCAACTTAAATAAGCTTTGACAAGGTAAATTATCCCAGCATCGCTGGAAGCTGTGAAACTTAACTGCCAGCTGCAGAAGACGACTGTACTAATTGACTGGGCCTTGAACTGACCCCCATGGTAGTTATACATATATATATATGTATATGTATATATTTATAGTCGTACTATGTAGCAGTCCATGCGCTTTCGAGTCGATCTCTCGACACACGTATATAATAATATGATGGGAGCCTGTTGCAAGTTGCAATTTGCAATTGGCAATGGCATCGAGGCGTTGAAAGGCATATTAAAAGAAGTCTGCAATTGCAACGTTGAGGCTGCATTTTCAAATTACTGAGTGTGCTGCATGAAACTGAAGCTCTGCCCGAACCTGCATGAAGATGCAAGTGGCAAGATTTGCTGCAACGTCTACGTTTTTGAAGCCATTTATGTTATTTGCTGGTACGCCATTTTAGTCTTTCTGTTGCTGTTGCTGCTGTTGCTTATAAGGTCTGCCAGCAGCAGCACAATGGGGCTGGCTGGAAAGAGGTCCACTTTTCGAAGGCACCTTATCTGGGCAACGGCATCATTATTTCACACCAGCAAGGCAGCAAAGCAGCCAGCCAGCCAGTCAGCCAGCCATCCAGCAAAGGGCAGACCCAAGCCAGCGAGCCAGCGCACAAACGGCATAAATATTATGGCCAAGTTTTTGCTGGAACTTAACAGATCTCATATCGAAAAGAGTACGTGGCTGCGCTACGGCAATGCCTGGAAATGCTTAAAACATAAATTCACAAGCCAAGCAAGCTGAATACGAATTCGAATACGAATACGAATACGAGGCAGAGGCAGAGGCAACTCAGGCAGCGGTCTCCAGTCGCGACTCCAGTCAAAGCCGGTCCTGAATAGTCGATGTGCCGCAGCAGATTAGTACGCGACATAGAGCAGCAACAATAAATACGTGTGTCTGACTCTGAGCCCGAGTCCCAGTCCCTGTCCCAGTCCCAGTCCCATTCCCATTCCAAGTCCAAGTTGGTTTCCTCTGTCTGTGTTTGTTTCCTCTGCTTGTGCTGACTGACCCTGATCATCGGGCCAGAGAAGTCGAATTGTAAGCGTTTAGTGTTAGAGAGCTCGTATTTTCCTTTATGCGCAACTTTGAATGCAATTTCCTTTTGGCCAAGCAATAAATTATCGATCATTTGCTGGCAATTGCTGGTTCAACGAACTTAACGCTTATTATAGGTGAATTTACTTATTCTGACGCCCTCATCTCTGGCGACTATCAAAAATCGGGTCGAAACCAAGGTGTAAAATTTGATGCGTTGCGTTTATTCCCCAAAGGAGCGGGGAAAATGTTCTTCTTTTGCTTCTTCTTGGTTGAAGACACCCCTTTTAATTTAATTTAATGTCAAGTCAATTCGCCAGGCCGCAAAACATGTTTGCTGGCAACAGCAACAATAACAAAAGGCAAAAAATATCAAACTGGAAAGAACAGCTACACAAATACCCTAGGCAGATGGGATTTCAACTTTGTACATTGATATATAGCAATGGGTTTCTATAAGATAGAAGATATAAGATAGTTCGGCCCATAAAAACACTCGTCCAAAACTTGAAAACTAAAAATGGAAAGCATCTTTGAAACTACATCGGATTTTATACTCCCTGATCTGAACAAACATTTTGTGAATTTCCAAAAGCAATCCGTTCCAAATTTTTGTAATAAAAAGTACTCAACTAATTGCCCATTATCTGAGGCATATTTACTAGTAATCAGATTATGTTTAATAATAAAATAAAATCAAATAAGTTTATATAAATATCGTTTATGAAAGTATATATATTTATATTATGAATAGATAGCTAAAGTTTGAGAGACTGAAGTTGTAATGAAATGGATTTTTGAAAAATATTCTTAGTGGGATGGAATCACAATCCGCAAAAGCGTTGCAAATTAAGTGATAATGTTGCAATACCCGCTTCTATGAAAATGTACTCGACTATGCTATACACTGTTCGCAGTTCGGATGTACTGCTAAACATAATTCTTTGACATATTCCAAATCAATTTTTGTTTCAGGTTTTAATATTTACTTAGAAATATGATTTGTGTTTAAAATGTTTATTTAATTATTTTTTTATTATTTAATATATTATTTATTTATTTATCTAATTATAAACTTTATTTTATATATTTTTTATTTTACATTTCAATTGAATTATACAGCTTTTAGCTTACTTTTAGCTGTAACAAAATTCAAAATTATTTTAAGGTACAGAAATCGATATTATTAGTTTATATTGTTTCCTAGCGGAAATGAATATCGATAAAAATCAAATAAAAAATCATAAGCTTAATGGGAACGCTTAAGCTTTAATCAATAATACAGGAAATACGCAATCATCGTTGGTTGTTTGTTGTTGCATAAATGATCAGAACTTAAGTATACCCGTTAAATGTGTGTTACGGTTGCAGGGTGTATTTAACGCTAATACCGACGAACGTAAAGTGTGATTAACGCGTACCTGCGACTGCGTGTGGACCACAAGATCTGCGAGCTGCACCGTCCACTGTCCTTTCTGGGTTCTGCCTTTTTGGCACAATGTCTTACCAGCTGTCTGTCTCTCTGTCTGTCTTTCTGTCTGTCATTTGTGGTCCGTCTCTCGTCTGCTGGCTGTCGTGCTTCTCTCCTCAACAACAACAACAACAACTACAACGCCATGAACGGCATCAACGTCGAAATGCGCGCAGAAGCTGCACAAAAAATCGCCCGAAACCTCAAACGATCCGTCCGTCTTTATGTCTGTCTGTCTGTCTTTAAGTCTGTCCGTCTGTCTGCCTACCTGGAGCAGGCTGTTTGGAACCTTTTTGTGGCTAGCAGCTTAAATGCTTCGCTCGTTATGTTTACCACAGCGGCAGCCAGCCACAGATAAGCAGCACAGGCGACGTGCAGCTTGAGCTGCAACTGCCACAGACCCTGCCCCAAATCTCCCTCTCCCTCTCTCTCTCTCTCTCTCTCTCTCTCTCTCTCTCCACACACTCTTTCTCTGCCTGCGCACTTTGCATGCATGCGATCCAGCCGTGGGCTGTTTTGGGCTCTTTTTTTAATGAGTAGCTGTCTGAGCCGTGGCAAAGGTTCGCTGACTGCCTCTTTTTCAAAATATTATTTACGTGACACTTGATTTATTGTGAACTTTTTCTTTTGACAGATTATGTGGCAGCTTGATTCCGCAGTAGATGCTACTGTTTCGCTTGATTATTGTTGCTGTCCCTTGCATGCATGTATGTATGTATGTGTGTGTGTGTGTGGCACGCCCCTATCATTTATTTGTTGTTGTCATTTTTTAGGAATCGCCACAGCACATTATGCAGCAACGGTTTTAAACGCTTAACCTGCCACAGATTTGAAAAAAAACAGCTGAAACTAATTTTCAATTAGCAGCTAAATCAGAGCCTTGATTTCCATTTCAGGTTCAGAAGAAGTGAAATCAGAGAAGCAATCAATAAATTGCAATGATTTTCAGTACTCGATTGATGTTGTTCAGGAATACATATGCTGAACGCAAATACTTCCTTGGGTTACTTGCAGCACAAAGATTTATATTTCAGGTTCGGAAAAACGTTTTTAAGGAGTCATCAATGAAAAGCAATGCTGTATAGAAGCAGGCACAAAGTAACATTTTATGGACTCGACCGATCAAGTATATAATTGCTGAATATAAACGCATTTGTGCAAGTTCATGATACTTAAAAGATAGCTAAAACTATGCATTATATATATTTCGTAAGCTTCGAGCTAAAATCAAGAAATTCTTTCCTAGATCAATTTTGACTTTCTTTAGAGGTCTGATTAATGAAAAATATTTCCATCAAAGCATCACTAAAATTTAGGCCCTGAACCGTATTGTGGCATAGGAAGACACACAATACGGCTTCAAATCAGGGATGAAGAAAGGCAGAGGCGAGAATGGAGCTGGGCAGAGGCACCAGGACTCCGACAAGCCAAGAGTCTTTTAGGTGGCTATATATATCCATGGGAAAGAACAGGCTCAGGATACTCACTGGTCTATTGACGGGACACTGTAGACTGAGAAGTCACCTAACCAAATTAGGTATTTACAGCAGCAACATATGCAGGTTCTGCGGATACGAGGAGGAATCCTCGACGCACATCCTAACAGAATGCGTCGCCTTAACCAGGAAAAGATGCAGCATCCTAGGGCAGCATATCATGAGGCCCAAGGACATAGAAACCCTCAACCCAACAAAGATCCTGGCATTCGTGCAGGAGCTGGGACTGATGGAAGAGCTGTAGGCTCAGTAAGGGGGCACAATAGACCTTATAGGTCGCAGTGCTAACTATCCCCAATTATAATAATAATAATCACAAAAATTATTAATTATATCTTACAGTTTTACCAGGCGCAGTAATTCACGCTCGACTGCAATGTTTATTATTTGTTAGTTAATATTGTTTGTTGCGTTATGATTATTTATAGAGTTCTCTGATAGAGGCCCTGAAAATGTCGTTTTAATTAAAAACCAGTTTCGTTTTTTCTTTCATTTTTCTTTTATTTTTATTTTATTTTTCTTTTATTTTTATTTTATTTTTCTTTTATTTTTCTTTTATTTCTTATTATTTTTTCTCTTTAGTTTTTAAGGTTTTGCCCTTGCTATATTTATATACCGATTTACATTCTTTTATGTGTGTCTAATTTCGACCTCTTTAAATGGTAACACCAAGCCGAGCGCTCTAGGCCATTATATTTTTAATTGTTTGATCGGACATTAACAAACTAAATATTGATAAGCTGTATTTTTATAACCTGAACCCATTACAATGGAATAAAACGGGTTTGAGTAAGATGGGTGACAGCCAGAAGGAAGCAGCTCTGATCCCATACAGTATATATATATACTTGATCAGCATCAAAAGCCGAATCGTTTTCGCCAGAGACTAAAAGGGATAGAGACCTTAAAATTGGAATGTAAGTTCCTATATACCAAATCCAGATAAAGTTTATTTCGTATTATCGAGAACAGCCCCCGTTTCGATAAAAAATCGATTTTTAACAGCAAAAAAAAAACAAATTTTAATGCTTATAGCTTGACAGAATATCGGTGGGGAAACACAGAGGAAAATAATTAAATATTATTACAGCAGGTAATTGTTAAGGACTTGGCTCCAGGGTATCTCCCAGTCGACATCGCTCGACCAGCGGACTTTAACTAGCTTTTTAATGGACTCAGCATTACGTTTGCATTTGTTTGTGGGTGCTGTGCGTATAAAATTTAACTGCATGCCCCATGCAACAGTTGCAGTTGCTGTTGCTGTTGCTGTTGTTGTGGTTGCATTTTATCGTCAAGAGTTTAATCTTTATGGGCTGTGGCAGCACTCGAGTCGTGGTGCTTGCTTTTAAATAACCAATCCCATGGCTGCGTTATTTACGTAGCCTGTCAAAAATAACAGTCTCAATAAACACAATTCAAGCTATATGGTATCCGTATGTATATAGCCCACTTCTCATTTGGTATAAGCGGCGAGGTGGCGATCATTTAATTATTGACATACTGATATTGTCATAAATGTGACAGCGATAAAAATCGCCACAGCTTTGTTGTGCTTAACCCGGGGGGGAACTGAAACTATGTACTTAAGCTGCTTATACGACTGTATTATGGGTTCTGTGAGCTGTGCTGCGGTTTAATGGCTTATGGCTGGGGACACAGGTTACACATTGTTTACACTTTCCAGTCACATCAAAAATTGTTTGGTCAAAAGCCCCCAACAACTATTGACATATTGATTAGGGCCCAAGGCAAATATTGCTTGGCATGCATGAAATGTCTTCTTTGATGACGAGCAACTTCATTCAATACAAGACTATTGTATGCAAACTCAGAACCAACAAGTTAGAATAGAGCTCGCCAAGGAAATACCCTGAAACCCAGTTGTTACATACTGAGTAGACTTGAAAATATTGAGAATTATAATGAAATTTGTACAGTTGAGCAATAATGTGTCTGTGTTCATTATATATATATCAATTGCTATCGGAATTCGATAATTATCAGTTTTCAGTTATCGGTAGGAATAAACTGGGGCTGTGCGGGGTACACTTGAACTCATATTCTACATTTGAAGACTCCCCCGAAGTCGGTTTGTTCATACAGAGGGACATGGCTAAGTCTAAGGATCAGTAATATGCCCTTTACATACTTTTGCAGAACTTCATTATAATGTATCCAATCATATATATAATATATCCAAGGTATACAGATGAAAATGACAAATGACTTTCCTTTACTGCAACAAATTATTATTTGTTCATGCTTAAATCGCTTCTGTACTTGTAAAAATATTGTAATTAGTAACAAAACTTGTTCCTGTTGTCACGACACGAGGAGGAATCCTCGACGCACATCCTAACTGAATGCGTCGCCTTAACCAGGAAAAGATGCTGCATCCTAGGGCAGCATATCATGAGGCCCAAGGACATAGAAACCCTCAACCCAACAAAGATTCTAGCATTCGTGCAGGAGTTGGGATTGATGGAAGAGCTGTAGGCTCAGTAAGGGGGCACAATAGACCTTATAGGTCGCAGAGCTAACTATCCCCCATTATAATAATAATAACAAAACTTGTTAATAATTAATAATTAGTTAAGAAAATTCGAATGGCTTTGTCGAATCTATTCACTGACAAACAAGATCGGATAAGTACAAGCATGCAGAAAATATGAGTCGAATCATTACAATAATTACTCCACTAGATTTCTGCACATCGATTGTGCAGTCAGTTGAAAATAATTAAAAATATAGTTAAGATAAAATTAAAAAAAGAAAACTTGTGCTTAAAGCATGAACTACTAATATGCAAGCGACATGCTTTTCGTTCATTTCCAGAAAAGATGAAAGATTGTTTTACGTGCAGCATTTTTTCGCATCAAGATGAAAACGTGATCGTATCGAAACAGATTTTACCCTTTGCTGGCATAACTCATTGCCCCAAGACTCAGCCGAAGAGAAGCAAGAAACAAGCGCAACAAATCACTTGATTAGTTTTTCTTTTTTTATGTACCTTGGCTAAAAAGAGTTCGAAATGATGATGATAATGTAGCTAAATTCCTACCATTCAAGCTATTTCTTATTCTAGTTATCTGATCGTTTCCAATTGTTGAACTGTGTCTGATCAATAAATGCCAATTATCACAGGAATCGCAGATATTATATATATATATATATATATATATATATATATATATATGTCAGATTGCCTGGAGTGCTAATATTTGGGGCAAAAGCTTAACAGTTGTAAATAACACAGCATTTGTCCTAAACCCTACACTTAAGACACCAAAATGCCCATGGCTAAAAAACAGACTGCAAATTCTGCTCAACTATGCCGAGGTGTGAAGAAATGTGTCGACTTGTTAAGCACAAATAATGAAAAAAAAAGGCAACTGAAAGGCTAAGCTGCGTCCAGTGCGAACCGGAGATTGGGCAGTTTAAGGCTTATGCATTTCTCAGAAAAAGCCAAAAGAAAAGAGAAATAAAAAACGAACGAGCGCTTTCTGGAAGCAATAAATAAAACAGCAAGTCGCACAGGCCACAGACTCCGGCGGCGGCTCTTTGTGTCCTTCATGAGTGCTTCGTGCTCTGACATGAAATAAACTTTATTTATTTCTGCACAAAGGATATGCGAAGAGAAGAGCCACACTTTCCCACTTTTACCCCATGTCGCACTCAATTAGTGTGCGCGGCATGCCTTTGAAGCCATCGCCATACGCCATACGCCCAACACCTGGCGGCACTGCTCAAACTTGGCAGGCAATTGACAATCAGTTTACAATTATATAAATAAATATGCATAAATAAAATAAATATGCATAAATAAAATAAATATGCATAAATAAAATAAATATGTATAAGCCCAGGTGGTATTCTCGTTGAGGCACGGGGTAGATTAGCCTGGGAATGTGACTAACTCTACCCTGAACTCAACTAATGGTAGTTTGTTCAATATCAAAATAAAATTTAAATTTGATCAATATTACATCTGGATATATTACATGGCAATTGGAAGACTATATATATATGCTTTAATTGCAATATAAAATCAATTTTTATCGATATTCACAGAATAAGGGCAGTTATCGATAAATGAAATAAACTTGATCTGGAGTAACAGGGAGTCACACAAATCTATATTTCCAGAACTTCAATCCGAAAACTTGAAGCTCTACTTTTGTAGGATAGTCACAGGTGTCTCTTGAGCACTTACAAACACTACTGGGTTTCGCTTGAGGTCTCAATACTAGGTAAGTTGGTTAACAAGTAGTTATGTCATTCAGATTAAAGTGCACTCAATCAATCAGTTGCATGCAGGCATTAGTGTAATTGGTTATCCACAAAGCGTCCTCATCTATTGAACCTGTTTTCGCATTATGAGCAATCGGTTTGAAAACTTGGTCTAATCACCGCCAACTAATGATAGATGTGCTTGCAGGCGCCAAGACGACTTAATACCACCAAATAAATAAATTATGAAGCTGCCACTCGAATTAGTCGATAAATCTTTTGGCAAAAATCGTAACAAGGTTTTATTAGCGAAAGTCTCTAATAACATTTGGACTGTGGGATAGTTTTTTTTCTCTCGATTTATTTGATAATTGCTGCAATTGCATTGGGAAAGTTTAACTGACAGTTGTCCATAGTTATTTGCCATATTGATGGATCTGTCGAACCAAACACGGTCTGTGCGTGTAGAGTGTACATTTTTATCGGGCCTACCTTATACGGCAAATTTGAACGTAGACAACTTAATGATGAACGTTGCAGCTCTAAAGATTAAGGCTGCGAAAGATCAAAAATAAATATTGGTGGCGCCACATGAACATGCAACCAACTGCAAAGGAAGCAGCAGCCATCACAATGATTATAGTGATTCAATTTAAGTTTACTAGGGCGTGAATCACTTGACAACAAAAGCAACAACAACAACAACAACAACAACGACATCATCTCAACAGGAACAAAAACCAGTAAACACAATCGCATCGAGAGTGAGCGACTTGCAAATAGCCTGCAAACTGAAATGCAATCGTCGCCAACTTAATTGAATCTAAACTTGTTTGATTAAATGTATAACTTAAGTCAGGTAATATTAATATATTTTATTATTTTATAAAGGATTGTTCAGGAATATTATATTATTATGAATTATCTACTATATATGGAATCTGCAAGGTCCTTCCTGCTTGGTATAAAAATAATTGCAGGATATAGAGAAAGACTCAAGAGATGACTACAAAAGGTTGCTGTGGGAGAATGCCGTGCAACAAGTGTCATGCGGTCAGGCAACATGGACGACAAGCGTCGCCAGCGATGTCTGCGTTGCTGTTGAGCTTGTTGTTTTGGTGGTTGTTGTAGGTAAACCACGAAATTAACGAGGTGTTAAGGTAAATATGTAAACGCATGCTACAAATTTAACATGCTGGGGCAGTAATTGAAAAAGCATGTTGCCACAAGACGTGCAACATGTTGCCAGCGCCCACCAGCATGTTCTATGTTCGGACATGAGTTTGCACTGAGTTGGCATTTGCAACACTTAATGCATATTAAGTATGCACTCACACTCACACTCACAGCAAATCCAATTAGAAATATTTCAAAATCTATTTGACTTGCAGCAAAGCCTTGCGACTTTTGTTTGCTGCTTGCTGCTAATTTGGACTTATAAATAAATGCAGCTTGCAACATGTACCTGCTAAAGATTCCCAACTCAGCGGATGCTGTAGATCCAAACAACAACAACAACAGCAACAATCCAAACAGCAGCAACAACAATAAACAGTGAAGCCGGTTCCCGGCTTTTTTATCCTTCAGAGGGAATTCTAATTTTGTTGTGATGGTTGCAACGCGTTGAGGCAAGCGTCTTCTACTAAGGTATATATTCTTTCTTCCATCTGTCTGTATGTCTGTATAAAAGTCGATCTCAGCGACTATACGAGACAGATACTTCCAATTTGGAATATTAGTTCTGGCTTACCATTAGCAGATCAATTTTATTTCCTTCTCTCCGCGTTCCACAAATATCCATCCAAATCTATTTTCGATAGCAATCGAATATGCAGTTGTAAACATATAGCCTTGAAATTGATATACTATAATAATTTCATTCAGATCGGAAGAGAACACACATATTTGAACGACAAATGCGTACGAAACTCAATTATAAAGATACACCTTAAAGATATGCCATTAACACTTGGGTTCAAAGCAATCTTCTCGTTGAGCGAAGAATTATGCTATCCTATAGACCATACCATATTTAATAACTGAGTTCAGTTTTATCTGCCAGTCGAGCTCATACTATTAGAGCATCATAAGTTCCTTAATTATTAGTGATTGGCTGATTGACTCCACTCTGCGAAGAGCATGCAATCTTCGGATTGCCTCAATTAGACTTCCTTTCTTGCTTTTCTTTTGTTTTTTTTTACTCGTGCAACCAGCGCTGCTGCAATTGCCACTGATCGCGTCGATTCAATTAGTAATTCTAAAAGGCAGCAAGCAACGCCTTTCGCATCTTAATGAGCTACATGAGCAACTGTTGTTGTTGTTGTTATTGCTGTTGTTACTACTTGTGTTGCTGTTGTTGTTGCTGTTGTTGCTGTTGCTGATGTTGCTTTAGCATTATTATTTGTTCAATACCAAACAGCAATCACACACGACTCAGAGTCAGAGTCAGAGTCAGCAGTCTGATCTGCACGGGAATCATTTTTTTTCTTTCATTTATTTCCAATTGTCGGCACCGCACTTTTCATGCCCAAATGCAGTTACACTCAATGCTGCTGTTGCAGTTGCAGTTGCATTCACATCGGTCACATTGGCTATTTTTGTCATTGCCAGTTGCAGTCGCTGTTGCAGTTGCAGTCGCAGTCGCAGTCGCTGTCGCAGTCGCAGTCGTCGTCAACGTTGACGTCAACGCACTTGTCTGTCAGCATGCTTGCGCGTTCGTCTCTTTTCCACAGAAAATGTAATTCTGTTATTTCATAAATACCCTGTAATCACTAGAAAGTGGTTAAGGTCTAGCAGAAGACAACTGCTATCTTCTTCTATATAGAATAAGTTCTTGAGTCTATCCATAATAATTTCAATAAAATCAAACAAAAATAAATAAAATAATAATATTTGTATTGAAAATATACTTTTTTGAGAACTGAATCCTACATCAAGTTTAAGGAATTTATAAATAAATAAATAAAATATTTCTTTGGTTATCTTTTCAGGGTATCCTCCAGGTAGTGTACTCTCCT
Source organism: Drosophila nigritarsus (assembly GCA_035044305.1). Classification (NCBI taxonomy): domain Eukaryota; kingdom Metazoa; phylum Arthropoda; class Insecta; order Diptera; family Drosophilidae; genus Drosophila; species Drosophila nigritarsus. The sequence continues at coordinate 1,093,868 of JAWNMF010000251.1, read as the reverse complement.
TTGGAGTATTTCTGATATTTTCTTCGTCTGCTTCAAATGCAATTGTAATTGCGACCGCTACCATTTCTGTACGCAGTCTATATATTTACTCACTTGGATATAAACTGAATTCTCTTAGCCAAATTGCGAATTCTCGCAGACGGAGATAATCAATGCGGCATTTTAAATGCTGCTACTATTGAGGCCTTTGAGAACCTGAAATTGGTATTGCTTGTAAAAGGCATTTATATGTATCAACTCCCCTCAGATCTCATTTCAAATTGCCACTAAGCAAAATCTACGAATGTTAGCGACCCATTATCCGCACAATATAAAGAAAACATATAATCAAAACTTTTTAATATTGTAATACCTAACTAAATTTAAGCCTTAAGCCCTATGTTAAGGTATTATTATTATTATAATTGGGGATAGTTAGCACTGCGATCTATAAGGTCTATTGTGCCCCCTTACTGAGCCTACAGCTCTTCCATCAATCCCAACTCCTGCACGAATGCTGGAATCTTTGTTGGGTTGAGGGTTTCTATGTCCTTGGGCCTCATGATATGCTGCCCTAGGATGCTGCATCTTTTCCGCATTCTGCTAGGATGTGCGTCGAGGATTCCTCCTCGTGTCCGCAGAACCTGCATATGTTGCTGCTGTAAATACCTAATTTGGTTAGGTGGCTTCTCAGTCTACAGTGTCCTGTCAATAGACCTGTGAGTATTCTGCGTCTATTCTTCCCCATGGATATCATTTGCTTAAATCGATTTTGATTATAGCCACCTAGGGGACTTCTGGCTTGTCGGAGTCCTGGTGTCTCAGTCCAGCTCCGTTCCCGCATCAGTCTTTCTTCATCCCTGATATACAGCCGTATTGTGTGTCCTCCTACGCCACAATACGGTTCAGGGCCTATCATGGGTCTCTCTGCCCCCATTCTTGCTTGCTTATCGGCTTCTTCGTTCCCCTATGTTAGGGTAACAATAGTTATATTTATATCACTTTTATTTGTGTTCTCATTATATTTAACTATTTTGTGATCTGAAATTTACAACACTATTAAAAACTATTAAACTATTTTTATAAATTTGTAGACAGCTTTTTAGTATATAAATTAATTAATCAACTGTAAAAATGTAAATTATATTTGTATATTAAGTAAACTAGAATCTTTTAGTCGAGCTCTCTCGACTGGAGCATTTAAACTTGATTTATATTTGGATAGATATATGTCGAAACAGCTAAGATTCAGTTACCATAATATGTGTTGCAGCCTGTCAACTTAATGGTTCTTACTCGACGCAGGACACTGTTTATATAGAAACGTTGTAATCAACTGCATTCACAATAGCAAATAATCTGCTTTCGCGTAATCTTTTCAACAAATGTTGCATAGAATATATATATATATATATATATATATACATATGTATGTATAAATACAGAAAGAAATGGTGATAAGCTTTATCAACACTCTTTATGAGTATTTAATATTGCTCAAATAATCGGTTCTAAAGGTTGACTTACTTGCGAAGTCGGCATCAGAATTAGTCTTTCAATTATGTTCATCGCACTACTAACTTATGGGCTGCTAATTGTGGCACTTTGGATCCTACTTAGGCGCCTCAATCGGAAATACTTTATCCTGTCGCTGGTGAAACGCGTACAGACCCAGGATGGCAGTCCCTTGGACAGCAAAGTGTTTGTGATACCGGGCAAGACGAGATTCGGTAATAATTTAGATATGCTCAAAATGACGCCCGGTAAGTATGATCCCCGTTGTTCTATATGCGATATCTTTTGTGATCAAAGTGTTGTGTTGTCAAAGCGATGATTTTTCGATTTGTGCGCGATGCTCATGAAAAGGCCAAGGGACGCAATTATCTGTGGTATTTTCTATTCGCACCACTTTATAATGTGGTGCGCGCCGAGGAAGCTGACGAAATCTTGCAGAGTACCAAGTTGTTAACCAAAAATGTTATATACGATCTGCTAAAACCCTTCATGGGTGAAGGCCTGCTTATCAGCACAGGTGAGAAATTTGAGGTATTATCACAAAAAGAAACTTATCTCTGGTTGCACTCTGTTTTCTAGATCGTAAGTGGCACTTTAGACGCAAGATGCTGACGCCCGCCTTCCATTTCAATGTGCTGCAATTGTTTTTAGATATATTCAAGTGCGTAGTTGATACAGATATATATGTATATATACCTCTAATTTTGTGCACCATTTCAGGGAGGAATGCCACAAATTAGTAAATGTCTTACATCAAAATGTTGGCGACGAATTGGATCTGAATCATGTGATTCCACAGTTTACACTGAACAATGTTTGCGGTAAGTTTGAATACTCTGCAATCGAAGATCACCTTTCGTCTCCCGTAAAGCTAGAGATTTGAAATGTATACTCGTTGGGGTGCTACTTCTACTAGGGGACAAGCAAATAGATAATGGCCAATGGCCATGGATTTCTGGTGGCATACTTCAAAGATCGAAGAAAAAACTGCAAATTCATTTATGTGCCGCAATTTAAGAGATAAAATTAATTATTCATTATTAGCCAAAACCACTCTGATCTTTGCCATCTGTTATGATTTATATATGATTTATATTTTCTTAGACCAGTTGTCTTATATATATTTTTGATTAGCTACGAAAACTGAGTAGATCTAATCCAGGACTTGATCACAAACATTTTCTATTTTTTGAAATTATGTTTCGATTGCATTGCTTCAATTGCCGCGCATTCTCGGCAAGTGCAGTTTAGAGCGATAACCTTTCAACTGAACAGATTTGAGATGCAGCCAAATAGTTGAGTTCATCAATCTGAAACTGAGTTCACGAAAATACAATTTTTATTCTAAAACCTAAACAAGCGCAGTTGCAAGTATATATATATATATATATATATATACATATTTACAACATTTGTCTAAGTTTCTTAAATGTTCCCAGCTCAAATTAATTATAAAATTATTTTCTTCAGAAACCGCTCTGGGAGTAAAACTGGATAATATGGAAGAAGGTAGCCAATATCGAAAAGCCATACACGCCCTGGAGGATGTAATTATAGAGCGTTTATGTAATCCGCTGCTATACTATCGGCCCTATTTCTACCTGTGCGGCAGTTATGGAAAGCACATAAAGCATCTGAAGATAGCACATGACTTCTCCAGCCGCATCATCGAGCAGAAGCGACAGCAGAGCAAACAGAAGCGGACTGGATCTGTGGATGAGTTTGGGAGGAAAGGGCGTTATGCGATGCTGGACACACTGCTGGAGGCGGAGAACAAGGGTCTCATCGATCATCAGGGCATCTGCGATGAGGTGAACACATTTATGTTCGAGGGCTACGACACAACCTCCACTTGCCTGATCTTCACGCTGCTCATGTTGGCGCTGCACGAGGATGTTCAGCAACGGTGCTTTGAGGAAGTGCAGCCGTTGAGCGACAAGGATAATGAGGAGCTGAGCGTATTCGATTTCAATGCGCTCGTCTACTTGGAGTGTGTGATTAAGGAGTCGCTGCGTATTTTTCCTCCAGTGCCATTTGTGGGACGCTACTGCACGGAGGAGTGTGTGGTGAATGGTCTCATCCTGCCCAGGGACTCCCAAATTTGTTTGCATATCTACGATATAATGCGTGATCCAATGCACTTTCCCAATCCCTCACAATTTCAGCCGGAACGTTTTCTGCCCGAAAATTCTGTGGACCGTCATCCGTTCTCATTTATTCCCTTCAGTGCCGGACAACGGAATTGTATTGGCCAAAAGTTTGCCATATTGGAGATGAAAGTGCTGCTGGTCGCCATATTGCAGAATTTTCAACTTTTACCTGTGACCCGACTGGAAGACATTATTTTCGAATATGGCATTGTGCTACGTTCCCAGAAAAACGTTGCCATTAAATTGAAACGGCGGCAGCAGTCAAATATGACAACTTGCCACAGTTTACCTCATACAAAGTTGAGAAAAATATAATCGCACCTCTCACGCAAGAAATGTTTTCAAAACTGTTTTCAGAAGTAGTCTTAAAATAAAATGAGAACATAATTCCAGGAGCAGTACTAATTTTAATATATAGTGGAAATGCTAAAAAACATATAAAAATAAACATTTGAAAAAATTGTAAAACTAAAGGTTTGTTTTTCGTTCATAAGAAAAAATTCTTAATAGTGCTTTTATATGTTTTGCAGCTGTATAAAATATTTAATATTTTTTTAATTTATATATATAAACAAGAAACCCCAATTTGAAGATAACATTCTCAACATTCCACAAACATAAACAGCTATTTGCAGCCAGAAAACGCAAATACTAAATAACTAAATTAAAATACTAAAAATTTAAAAATGCCAAATTCAAAAATGTGATGGCAACCCTACAAAAAAAAAACAGGAGGCTTGTATACAAATATATATATATGTATATATACAATTTGTAAACATTGCAAATACATGGAATATATTTTATATATATATATATATATATATATTCATAATAATGCAATTAATGTTAAAAACATAAAATTAATTGTTAACAAATTGTTGCTTTTTCGGCAGGCAACAGCTGCCACAATTCCAACAGGCGCATTGACTTTTCAACTGTGCATTTTCTATTATATAGAAATGCCAGAAGAAGAACTTGCCACACTTATGTTAAAGCGCGCAAATGCCTAATTTCATTATATTTATATTTACGCATCGAATAACAAAACATACCGCGCACACACACACATACACACACACAGGTGCATGTGATCACGCAGCAAAACAAAACATAAAAGTGCAGCAGGCAGAACAGTAATTTCACTCACCTCTGTCAATTTGCACAAGCAACACAAAAACAATATAAATCAATAAAACATTTTTGTCACGCATTATTTATGATATAACTTTCGCAGCAAAATACGAATTGTTTTTTATTTGTAGTTATTTGCTGCAGTTGTTTCACTAAAAAAACGCACTAGTTTTTACCTATGTTGAAAATTACCTTTAAAGAAAACACCGCTGCAAAATGCCAACATAAAATACTAACAAAAAATACATTAAGTGTGGCCACACTGACTGTGGTGGGTTTTCTTTCAAAGTGTCGTTTAAAAATATTTAATATATAAAATCGAAGAATTAGAGAGAAGAACAGAGAATGCTAACATAACATAGTTTTTAGGTTTATTTTTGTCATAAAAAGCAGACTGCCTTATCCGCCTCAAATGATTATGAGGAAGACAATTTATATGAATGTGTATGTATGTATGTATTACAGATAACAGCTATAGACCGAATTCTAGAACATGTGTTTGCTTATAGATAACAGGCCAAGGGCGATGGGAGCTATTGAACTCTAATAAATACATGTATAATGTATGTAAATAAAAGGCAAGTTGTACACTTATTATTTTGACCATAAGTTAATCATTAAATCAACTTTTTAATCTTCCAATTTCACTGTTAGAAAACACTTTTTTTAAATAAAATCTTTTGAACATTTATCGCATTTTATATATTATATTTTATTTTTTATTTGTATATAATATTATATTTGATTATTCACATGTTTACTAAAATCCTCCTTGTACTCTTTGTTCACTTTAAGTGAGTGATTTATCACACTCGAAGCTGGCGGCAGCTGCTGATTGGGATTGTACGGAGGCTGCTGCTGATTGGGATCATAAGGAGGCTGTTGTCCATATTGTGGTGCAGGTGGCATGTATGGGTTATAAGGCTGCTGCGGCTGCTGATTGGGTGGATATGGATTCATAGGCGGTTGGCTGGGATACTGATTTACTGGCGGTAGGCTGGGATACTGATTTACTGGCGGTAGGCTGGGATACTGATTTACTGGCGGTTGGCTGGGATACTGATTCACTGGCTGTTGGCTGGGATACTGATTCACTGGCTGTTGGCCATACGGCGGAAGCGGGTATTGTGCATACGGTGGCTGGCCATATGGATACGGATAGGGATAAGGATATGGATACGGATTGGAAGGATAAGTCGGATACGCCGGATTATTGTATTTATGCTTCTGTTTGCGATGACGCTGTCCACTATCGCTGCTATCGCTATCACTATCGCTGTCTCCCAGGACGCCTCCCGCCTCCCAAAAGATCAGCAGCACTGCGCAAATCAGCGCCACGTTTTTACTCATCTTGCGCTGCTGAAGAGAAACTCAAATTGAATTTGGGATGCTGCGATCTGGAACAAGACTGAGTGAATGACGTGAGACTACGTAAATTAAATGCCTGAATAGAAGATAAGAGGCAAATATATATATATATATATATATATATATATATATATATAAATGTATATTTATGTACATTCATATTTCCATCTAAAAGTGACATGTGCAGTTGGCAAATACACTTTCCGACTTACCCACTCACTTACATCATAAACAGTGCCTGCTGTAAGTCAGTGCACATTATGATTTCGAAAATATTTCCATTATTTTTGTATTATTAAGTTATGCTTAATTTATTAACATGTTTTTGTGCATGGATTAATATTTGTCATACATGTGTATACTGAGCAAGATCGACTCGACTCGAGAATACTTATAGGGGTCGCACAAAGTGGAAAACATATTTATTTCTAAAATAAGTTCAACATAGTTCAACATCTCACAGATACATAGGAGTGACATAGGAATTGCAGCGGATTAGTTGAGTTCTTTATCATAATTCATGAACCGCTTCAGTCGGGCGCCGTTGAACGGTTCCTCGCTGCCTGGTGGAAATTTACGCATCTAAAGAGTTATAGAAAGAAAACACACAAATTACTCAAGTGAAGTTTTCAATATTTTCTTTAGGTGCGTGAACTTAAATGTATTTATACTCACACTCTTTCACATACTTAACGCAAATATAAACTTGATCCGAATACCCCCAAACCAATTTGCCATTAAATATACATGGAAGACATGATACAAATAATAATAATAATTAAAATTGGATTGTGTTTCATGTTAATCATATTTCTATCATGTCAAGATATATATTTTATTTTTTATCATAATTATTAACAACCCCATAATAAATTAAATTGCACTTAGCTGAGCTCAAACGTCGTAGCAAAAAGCAAAAGTTAAAAAAAAAACAATGAAAATAAATAAATCTTTTGCAGCAAAATAAATTAAATATAATTCAATAAATTATATTTTTTCTTGAAACTAAATCTTTAGTAGAGAAATTAATAAGACCAAAATAAATAAATAATTTTTGCGAAATTCATTTTTTTTAATCAATATTCAACTTTTTTGAACTCAGCTAAGCAAAATTTGAATATTTAAGCTACTGGCAGTACATATGTTTATATTACTTCAAATAAATATATGTAATAGTGGTAAGTAGTATAATTATATATATATATATAAGTATATATATGTATGTATTTGTATGTAGGTTAAGTACAGCAACAAATTGCGATATTTAGCTGTGTTATCCAGTTACTCAAAGCTGCCAGCATTTGGTGCAGTGAAAATGTACAATAAGCTGTTAATTGTCAATTTTTGTTTTGTTGTGTTGTTTGTGAATATTTAATTAGGGTTCGTCTTTGGCGAATCGTTTCTGTAATTAAATAAAACTCAGTATTAGAATGTCTGGAGGGATATTACTTATTTTGTACGTATTTAGTGTATGAGTGCTACAAAAACTGTGGGCTATCAAATATATATGTAGATACATACAAATATAATGGTGAATTATTTTTCAAAATCGAGGTGAAATTCATAAATCGATGGTGTACTTAGATATAAGTAATGTGCGTTATGTAAATTGGGTTTAATGGGTGATACAAACGATACTTGTTGAGTTTCAACAAAGACTAGAGATTCCTCTATATATAACCATATTTGGATGTGGTTCGAACCGGTTCGTATCAGTACTTATAGCATAAATAACCGTTGGCTTGGCTTAAGATATGGGTGTCAACTCGGAATAGGAACATTTAACCAAAATTAACCAATTGAAAAACAATCCAAAACGAAATTCAACATTTTTTAAGAACCAGTAAACTGAACTGATATTATTACCAAAACAATGAAGTAAATTGTTGAAATACGTTTGAATTTTAACGGCAACGATAAATATCGCTACGTCGATTAATATTATTGCTATGGTCACACATGTATCGTGTTTAGCTCTATGTATTCTATAAATGAGTTGCTGTAAATCCTTCACAATGTAAAGACGCAGTTCAACATAAATGATAAAGCTTATTCCTACTCAATCTTTTGTATTTACTGTAACGATTTGGAGAATATTCAGGTTATATATATTCATTTCTGAAACCTTTACACTTAATATTCTAAGCCCGGGTTAGACACCCTGCCTTAAATAAATTCAATATTGAACTGAGACATTGGTTCGAATCGTTTTGCTTTCGATTTGAGATATTTGGTTTTAGGATATTTCATTTAAGAGGAGTTTACCAACCAGTACAAGGTACTTCAACTTCAACAACCCGACCATTGCACTTTGTTGCTGATTCCTATATATGCCTCTGTGTGCAACCAATCGTGGCAATATGTAATACACTGTAACTGCTCGGGCGAACAGCAGAGAAACTGCATTCATATGAATGCACATACATGAATGCGTGTCTGCGCATAATACATTTCCTCGCATTGCTTACCATAATTCTGTACTTCTCCTTGCATGCATAATCGGACTCATCGATATCCAGATAGCAGTCCGACTTATATTCGGCTGGCAATGTGTTGCCCTCATATTCGCACAACTTGTGCAGGGGCCGTGCTCTAAACAATTTTTAAATGTACATATATATATATAGATAATAATGGTATTTGAGATCAATTAAAAATATGCATATTACGTGACAATAATTTTGCTCATCGATGACGGCTTCTGTATGGGACAATAAAATACATCTGGTGTCTTCTTGTCGAACACAATTTTCCTCATCATATCCTTTTCCTTGAGAATGGCCTTGCCACTAAGGGTAGCCCATGTGCCACACAGTAGTGTTGCAAACACATAGATCGCCAATTGACTTTGCCTCATAATGAAATGACTGCAATTAACATAAAAGTAATTAAATAAATTCAAGGAAAAACCTTTCTGTATGCATTATTTCCAGACATGAAACTGAAACTCGACATAGCTAACAAATACATTTCTTATAACCAACTTGGATCAAGTTTCTGTAAAACTATTTTTTCTTTTTTTCTTTTTTACACGGTCTTTGAGTTGTGTCTTTCACCTTCACCTATGGTGCACACTGCATAATGATCTCATCAACATTAAAAGCTGCGTCAGCACTTTAAACATCGCCCACACGTAAACAAAAACCAATTCTGCCTCATTTTCCTTATTAGGATGCACAAAATCGAAGGCTACACAATCGTAACTCTCTTTCAAATGTGATATTTTCATAATTGCAATGAAAGATGAAGAAGAGACAACCTTGAAAGTTGTCGCCTAAGCACAAGTAGTAACTATTTGAGGCACAATTAGAAGGTGCAGACAAATGACTTACACTTACACAAATGTATTTATTACAATGTTGCTTCGCTTAGGCACCGATTTTTAGCCAGATTTTATTTTTCAGTAAACCGATTGTACTTCATTCACCACTCAGCTAACTCAAACTGTTGATTTTTTAGCAAATTGAGCAAGACGAACAACGTTTAAGCACAGCAAAAGCTCTTTGAGTCTTAAGCGCACATTTAACGCAAAAACCGGTTTCTTAACCATTCAAAAGAAATAAAGAAACTGTTTGTGTGTATGTATGTGTGTGTAAGGAAAAGTATTATGTTTAAGACTGAATTACATTAACTTTCAATCATATTACTTTCTATATTTCTAGTATTTTTACATTTATTATATTTTAAAACTTTACCAGCTCCACTGCGTCGTTCACCGATATTTATGTTTTAAATAGTTGCTGTGAAAAGTAAACAAGCAATTGTTTTGGTATTTAATTGTGTGACCATAAAACCGAAATTGAAATATGGAAAATGCGTCTTATAAATTTGGTATTAAATATTTGGATATTGTGCGGAGCAGATATTAATAATGCGAAAATATTAATTATATCATATACGATTTTGGAATCCGCAGTGTATTGTTTAGTTAAAAAACACACAAAACTCGATAAGTTCACACTTACTCAAAATAGCAGCCCTGTCCTCTAATGTATTTGGTATCGATACTTTGTACTCACGACCCATGTGCATATTTTTGAATAAGAACAAGAACAACGAATTTATATGCATCCATAAGGAGAATTTGTTGAAAATGTTACGACATTGCACCCGGTTCGGAATTCAAAATATAAAATTCATTTCAAATGAATGGACGATACGTGGCATGGCTGGCCATTCAAAATGGGCGAACATAAAGCACATCAAGGCGCAAAAAGATGGATTGAGAGCGGCGCTTTTCACAAAGATTTCCCGACAAATCCGGCTGGCTGTGCAGGAGGGCAAATCTGGGGATCCGGCTGTAAATTCTTTGCTTCGATCGGAAATTGATAATGCGCTGAAGAAGAATATGCCGATTGGAACGATACAGAATACGATCAAGAAGTGTCAGCACAACAAGGCACAACTGAAAAAGCATCGAATGGACATACGATTCAGAAGGAATATATATATGATCTGTAGCATATATAGTGATAATCTGCCCGGTCTCAAAATGGATGCAACGCCAATGATTAAAAAAGCTGGGTAAGCTCAGTTGCTAGTTGCATATAAAAATGATCAACCTTATAACTGAAACTCAGGTTGAAAATATTCATGCAGCGGTGTCCTTGTGGATGTTAGCCATATGTTTGAAGATTTTGGCCTAATCGAAACGCGTTACGATCCCACAGCATTGGCCAAAGATGGCTGCAGTTTGGAGGAGAAGGCCACCGAAGATGCCATCCAATTTGGCGCCGAAGAAGTGGAAATTGTCGATGCCGAGAATGCGACTGTGAATGTAAGTTGAATTTGCTATGCGAATAATTATAAATATCCGATTATTTGAAACTAATCCTTCTGCTCTCAGTTTATTTGCAGTCCAATTGTTTTGAGTGGGCTCAGCAAGACACTGGCACAAAATGGTTACACGATCGAAAACAGCGAGCATATTTTCACACCAAATGTAAGCACTCCAAGAGTGAATATGTATATTCAAAAATGTAAGGTCCCTTTTCTGTTGTGTATCCTTACAGAATCTCGTCCAGTTGAGTGAAGAGGATCACAAGGCTTACAATGTGTTTGTGCAGAAGCTACGGGATGTGCCTGGCATGGAGGACATCTACGACAATGTGGAATAAACTTTTGTTTTTATATATAATTTTTATTGTACTTTCATACTTGTAAATATGCTATGATTCAAATGTGTCTGTGTTTGCATTTAAGATTGTGATGATGCCTGTCCTGTATAATAAAGTTTAAAAGCTAAACTCTGTTTGATGGTCCTACTTCTAATGGAACAACATTTATGCTACAAAACTCGAAAACTCGTTTCAAATGCTCTTTACAAGGCGTTTACAGTGTATGATCTCCAAATGGGACTTTTGATGAGGTTTCCCTTGATGCTGGTCCAGCCCATCTGCAAATGATATACATATATATATGGATTATAATCTTTTTTTTTAGTTATTGTTGTACTTACCATGGCAAATCCAGATTGTCTAGAAGAAATACGAAAAGCTATTTCCATCTAATAGTTAAACAATTTGTATATTAGCCGACAATGTTTTAAGTATAATAATAACATTTGCTTTTGCTTTACACACAATGCATAATTGAAACTTGTTAAATGTTAAATAATTTAAGTATACTTGAAGTCATTAAACATCGTTAAATAAATACTGCAATACTTTCTAAATAATATGTATACGAACAAAAAAAACCGAATATTTTTTTGTTGTTTTTTAAAAATCTGTTACGTGTACATAAAAGTGTTTTATTACAAAATTATAAATATGTATATACGTGTACGGGCAATAAAATTAGAAGTTTGTTGTCCGGCGTCCAATTACAATTTGGCATTGTCGAAGAGGGGACCGCGAGTGACGGTTATATCCGCATACGGCTCCGCCTGTGTAATGTTGAGCGCCTTAAATTTCTTCAACACCAGCAGCGAGTAGAATTTCTGTGCAGCTTGTTTCCTCGTGTTGCGCACGGTTAACTGGGAGAGGGTCAAGTGGTCATTGTTATTGAAATGAACTCGGACATCGGCAAAGAGTTGAGCAGCTCGCTTGTTCAGCACACGCTCCTCGAACTGTTCGTCCGTCTCGTTTTCCATTTGCTCGTCAGCGGGGGCATTGGGCAAGCCGCTCACCGATGGTGGAAAATCGTAATCATTCCAATCCGTTGATATTTCGCATGTCTTGTTAAAGTTGTTCGCATTCGATTCCGTTTCGTTGAGTATCGAGCTGACCTGATCGGGTGGCAAATTGGGCATACAATCGATGTCGCCAATGCCGCCGCCATGTCGTGGCGTCATCTGCCCATGCTCCAAGCCAGCGGGCGTTAGATCACCATGATGGAAATCATCACCCATATCATGATGATGACCATCGCGTGGCGTCAGTGGCAACTCATTGAGATTAGAGAAGTTATCCATGTCGTTGAACGATAACAGAGCCGGACTACGCATATTATCGAATATGGTTGCATCATTCTGTGCTGGTCCCATGCTTTCCTGCTGCTCCTTTGTCGTTATATCCAACGATACGGCTGACACACCCAACGATTTCTCCTGTTCTCGAATAATTTCCGGTGCCGCCAAACTCTGTGTGAGCGTATTGTCTGCAGCCGGATCCGTTGTAGTTGCATTCGCAGACAAATCATTTTTACGCTTGCGTCCCTTCTTGTTCACAATGATAATGGAGCTTTCGCCCTCCTGGGCATAGAGTTCCAGGCCCAACACATCCATGGGTGCAATAATTGAGAAGTCCTCCAATTGTGTCGAACGTGAAACCAACTGACGATTATAATTATTTAAAAGGACTCGTGCAGGAATCGTACGCGAGGGCAGCGAGAATAGTTTCTCCACACCACCCGTCTCCTTCCAGTACATTAGCCGTTTGGTTGGTGGTGCCAGATCCAGGGTAGTGAGTATATCGGATGTATCTGCGAGTTGCGCTTTCATCTCCTCACCGGATATATTCTTGACCTCATCAATGATGAGTTTTCGCTTGCGCTTCGCTTTCGTGGCACCCTTATAAGTGGTTGCATCGATGGGCGCCAGGGCGAATCCCTCGTCATCGTTTTGCACGAGAGTCATGTCATTTAGGGCAGCGTCAGCGCCACACGCATTGACGTCCTCACTGAAACTGTGATCTTTCTCCTGAAAATCATCCTCCTTGTCACCAGTCGCCAAATCGGCACACGACGAAGCCGGCGATGGAGCATCATCGAACTTGCCCATGCCATCGTCATCCGAATAATCAGGTGGGTTGTTTGCCTCATTGATCGCCGACTGTTCGTTGATGCCCACAGTTTGTGGCGGTTCGCCAAACAGATCGTCCTCGAATAGTGTTGGCTGGCCAAAGGAGTCACCGAAACCGTCGCCATCCAACCGATCACTGGGCATTTCGGATTGTGTTAACCTGATATTGGGATCATTGGGTTCCACAACATTGGCCAGCACATCATCATCGAACAGTGTATCATTCATATTGCCCGACAAGGGATTACGCATCATTTCGGGCGTATCCGCCTCGAAGCCAATGTCGCCAAAGCCATCGTCCTGCAGCGACAGCGACAAACTGCCATAATCCTCACGCATTGTGATCTCATCGGCACGCGATTGATTCACAGAGAATTGGGCCTCGATATCAATATCATTTAACTCGGGCAACGCTGTATCAAAATCATGGAACACCTCGGGCAATGTAATCGCATTCACATTCGCCTCCCGGTGGCCCTCGGGCAAATCGACCATGCCCGGCCTAAATGCCATTTTAATTTTGACAAATGCCTCATTGCAATCGGCAAGTAAATATTTTGCTTTTCTCGAATAGATTCGGACGACGCCAAGTAGTAAATGACCCGAAGTGCGTAGCGCCAATTTTACTTTTGGCTGTAAAATTCCCTCCACTGACTTTTCAATATTCGTCTCGAAGACGTGGGCTTTTGTTATTTTCTTGTCCCAGTGTGCTGCTAGCCAAATTCTGGCTAGCGGGCCTTTTTTGGCCAATATTATGTGTTCGTAGAACATTATTTACTTTTTTTCTTAGCAATTCTTAGATTTTTTTAATACACAAACAAAACAGAGATGCACAATTTGCTAAACAACATGGCGACAACGATGCTTCGATCAATTTTCGATAGACACTTATCGATAATATCGCAAGCAGAAATTTTATTTTTGCACATCAAACTGTATTGAGGTAATATTTATTTCTAATAAAAAAACAATAAATAAATATATAAGTCGGAATTTATTTAATTTTCATTAATAAAAATAATTTTAGTGTACTGTAGTTGGTGTGGCTTTTGCTGACAATACTCTATCGATATGTTAAGTTAACAGCGGCGCATTTTTATTTTGGTATATTTTGTAGTGTCTATCGTTGGTCACACTGTGCTTACATATGTTTCGCTAATAGTTTCAATTATTGTTAAAACAAATATTTTAATCAAAAGACAACTAAAATGGCCCTTAACGGGTTTCTCGAATTCTTTCATAAGGGAAATGCGTGTGTACGTATGAGAGTAAAGGCCTAAGTATGCCACCAATGTGCATATTTGCATGCAATTTTTCGCACATTTCCAATCACCGCATAATGTTCTATATAAGTAAATAAACGCGTTGCGCTAATCCATAATTCATGTGCATATTTATTCATTTATAGACTTTCAGGCCGAAAAAGAGATTCACGGCCGGCACCATTCGCTATTCGCTGCACAAACAGGCTCAGGCCAGCCTGCAGTCCGGCATCAATTTGCGGCAAGTGGTGCGGTTGCCGGAAGGCGAGAATATGAACGACTGGCTGGCGGTGCACGGTGTGTAACTATAAATAAATATGAATAATTTGATTAACTAAATGATGTGTATATTTATATAGTTGTTGACTTTTTCAACCGCATCAATCTGATTTACGGAACAGTTTCCGAGTACTGCAATGAAACAACATGTCCCACAATGTCAGGTGGCTCTCGATATGAGTATTTATGGGCAGATAGAGATCTGTGAGTATATCTATATTTATATATATATATATGGAGTAAATTAATAAAATAAACATCTTTTTGCAGGTACAAGAAACCCACTGCGCTGCCTGCACAGAAATATATTGAGCTGCTCATGGACTGGATTGAGACGCAGATTAACGACGAAGCCGTTTTTCCCTTTTCCACTGGTAGGCATTGCAGAGGGCATTATAATTTGAATAGTGTATTCAAAGAGACGTCTGCGAGCCTAGTTCAATAATCGATTGGATATAGCAATATCTGTTTTCTTATATGTAAACTAGTTTGTCAGATGTATGCCAATCTTGATGAAACACTCTTCGATTTCTAGTAGATTTCTCATCTTGTATGATCAACTTTTTTTGTTTTCCAAAATCTAAGCCCAAAAGACTACTTACAAGTTTTATAATGCTCTCAACATGCAAATTGTCTGTTATTTGTAAGGCAATCTTGAATATATATGCATATCTGCTGCCAGCAGCTGATTTGTCATATGAACTGTCGCTCGAAAGAAGTTTTATTGCTTTAAAATGAGCTCATCATGTAAATCAGTCGTTATGGTGATTAAAGTTAACACTCTGAGTGTCTGTCAGGCAGATAAATAAACAACAAATCTGAAATAATTATTTATTATTCTCGTTTGCAGATATTCCTTTCCCAAAAACGTTTGTGTCACTCAGTCGCAAGATTTTAACAAGATTGTTTCGCGTCTTTGTCCATGTCTACATTCACCACTTTGATAGGATTGTGACTATCGGTGCCGTAAGTATTATTTAATGAAATACACAACACAGATTGCCAAATTTAATATTTGTGATTGCAGGAAGCGCATGTGAATGCTTGCTATAAGCATTTTTATTATTTTGTGCAGGAATTTGAGCTGATATCGAGCAAGGAATTGGAACCGCTGCACGAAATGACATCAAGGATATGTAAAGATAAGGATTAAAAGTTCTGCAAGCATAAAACTACAATTACAGCTGTCATAGCTTCGAATCTCAAGTCATAATTATATGTTGCTTTTAACTGTAGTATCACATATACGTATGTGCATGTATTGTATGTTAGTTATAAGTCTGTGATGTCAAAGCGTACACCATTAAACAGAAACACAAAATGCTCCAATGCCTTCAAAATGAACCGGATGTTGTTTTATATGGTTGAGTATGCCGATTATTTGTTGATTTCCACTACTTTTGTTTAAACTTTTAAATGACACCAGCTTCACTCAAAAAATGAAAATAATGTCAGTGTTTATGGAAGGGTTTATTTGTTTATTAAATTTGTTTTTAATTCGAAGAGCGAGTGTTTAGGCCGACGGAGTTTTAATTGCAACAGTTGGCGTCGAGTGTGCCACTTCGTGTGCAAGCAGCAAAAGTATTTCAAATACTCATTCGTCTTGTTTTGAGTTATGAACGAGACTTAATCAAAGTAAACCGAGAGTAATTTGATGCATAGAAATAAAGTGAGCCAAAGTGAGTGATTGCCAAACCCATTTAACAATGACATGTTAAATGTAGCTCATGCTGATTAAGACTTGCACTTTAAATTCCAATATTGAATATATATATATATATATGTATGTTTTTTGGGAAATTGAAGTAATTTGATGGAATTTATGCAGGGGTAAGCTAGTGGCAACATCAAATATGAAACTCCACCCACATAGGCGAATGCGATTGCACAGACAAATTATTAGGTGTTTTACACACGCTTAATGTGTGTATACAGAATAAAGCGGCCATATAACCAATAACAGTAAAGTAGGGTTGAGCCAGCAGACCTACAACCACTTGACAAGAACAACAACCAGAACCGTAAAGACCAATGAGAATAAATTGAAAACACGTAGGCAGGGCGACACCTTATATTCTACGTACGGTTTTTAGGGGTTGTTTCACTGTTTCACTGCTCAGTGCCAAGAAAGAGCGAATTGCCGTGAATTGAGCAATTTATGCAAAGAGCACCATAAAAGTTCAAATAGACAACATAATAATACTAAATACAATTCATTAAATATATATTTGGCAAGTGGAGAACTTTAGTCAAATGCGAATCAAATTCAAAAAAGTAGTGCTACATTTTTGGTTGAAATTGTAGAATAATAGTAAATCTTTTATTGATTCGAATGTAATCATAAAGATCCACTTAGTTGTTTGTTTAAACAAGTATGTGCTAATTGGAAAAGCATACTCATTCCATTTGCATTACGCTTGTTGATTTCACAATGTATAAAGTCTCTCTCCAGGAAGCAGCAAAAAATAAATAAAAACCAAAACCGGAAACGGAGCTGAATGGCATGCGCAGCATTTCAAGAGCGAAATAGAAATTTTTCCCAACTGACTGAGGCAGTGGGTTCATCGAGTTAGTTTTTATTTGGTTTGGCAAAGGGCCTGTAATGCGATTGGCCTTGCCTGGGAAGTAGTCGAGCGTTTCTGTTCCAGTGTGTAAAAGCAACTATGCAACGGAGTAAAGGTGTACAGCTTCTGCCGTAATAATATTGGTAAAGTGTGAATCCGTTCATTGATAAACATGGAGCAATTAGCACAGTTTGTAAACAAGTCGTTTGAGTTCAATTTAACCAATAATCGCGTTAATCATTTGTTTAACTCGATGACAAGTGCCCGTATCCATAAGCTAACCGACGCAGCAACGGCAAAATCCATTTTAGTGAACACAAATCGTTTGGATCGAAATTCGGTGGATAATTGCGGCAATGAGGATGAATCCATGGATATTGATATAACCGATATTTCGGCGGCGGAGGAGAGCAGCTATGAGGATGATCCGGTTGTGTCCAAGCCAATATCGCTGGTCAAAATTCGTTCGCTTCAACAGAAGTCAATTATGACCACTTCGCCCAGTGAACACTTTCGTAAGACTGAACCTGCGCCTAAGCCCAAAAACTGGTTAATATCGGATCTATTGGAGACGGACGCACATTCAGAAGGTATTCGGGGATTTAGTGGATATAAATTTGAAAAGTGCAACACAATTACTCCTCGGATGAACTTTAAATTGTAACCCAGAAGATATATTTTATTGTAGATCATTATTAAGTACATTGCTTATAGAACCCATTGATTGCTCCTGTGCATATTATACTTATAGTAGTCTTAAATTGATAGTTCAATTAGGATTTTGAAAAAACTTGAAACTGCTGCGTAAGACAAGAACAGATAGTTTCTATGGCAGCCAAAAGTCAACAGATGCTGATAAGGAATTTATATATATATATATACTTTTCAAACTGAGATAAAAGGAAAAAAGTACAAAAATACATTTGGGAGTATTTTTATTTGAATTATTCAAGATGAAAGTTCAAAGACATAAATCCCCTAATTCATGTTGCCAAATGGATCAATATTTTTGTTAATTTTGATTGCAAATTGTTCAAAATCTCAATGAAAATCCCTTAATACATGTTTCTACTGGCGTAGGAAGACACACAATACGGCTGCAAATCAGGGACGAAGAAAGACAGATGCGGGAACGGAGCTGGGCAGAGACACCAGGACTGCGACAATCCAGAAGTCTCCTAGGTGGCTATAATCAAAAGCGATTTAAGCAAATGATATCCATGGGGAAGAATAGACTCAGAATACTCACAGGTCTATTGACAGGACACTGTAGACTGAGAAGTCACCTAACCAAATTAGGTATTTATGGTAGCGATGCAAGTAGGTTTTGTGGACAGGAGAAGGAATCCTCGACGCACATCCTAGCAGAATGCGTCGCCTTAACCAGGAAAAGATGCAGCATCCTAGGGCAGCATATCATGAGACCCAAGGACATAGAAACCCTCAACCCAACAAAGATCCTGGCATTCGGGCATTCGTTGGGATTGATGGAAGAACTGTAGGCTCAGTAAGGTCGATAGGTCGCAGTGCTAGCTTTTTTCCCCCAATTATAATAATAATGTTTCTACTTTCATCCATTTATTTATTTATTAATTTTTTTATTAACTTATTTAATTAATGAAGACTAAAATCCCTTCAAATATATTAAAAAGGTTTAAGAATGATAAATTTCAAATTAAATCTCAAATGAAGTCTGCAAATCGTTCATGTGCTTGTGAAATCTCAAGTGGAAAGGAAGTCCTACGGTTAGCGTTACGAATTAACTTGATTGTTATACGGACTAGACTTATATAGTGACTTGTAATTCAATCAAGTGCCGATTCACCTTCTCCAAGGAGCGAACGTTACTGGAGGTCGGGGTAATGCTAATGCAGTGCGTAGATAGTGAATCACCTGTCGGACTTGTACATTAAGATTGAAGAAGTATATATATTCGTGATCAGCAATGAATACAATCATCGATTAAGCCATTCCGTTTGCATGTTTCTATGCTAACTAGTCCCCCAGTTTTGAAACTCTATCCGTCAGTACATATGTTGGAGCCGGGCGCATCGGATTACTATATCATATAGCATATGTAAAATCGGTCGGAACATAAGTTCTTGTTAACAACAGATTTCCAATCCAAACTTACCCAATATGCGGATTACTTTAGGTTCCACATTTAGGATAAAAATCATTAAGATCGAACTACTATATCGTATATCACCACTAGGAAGAAATGATCGCTTTATAGTGAATTTTAGACTTTGGCAATATGTCTCCGTTTTACAGAGTATGCATTCTTTGGCAAGCCTAAGATAGCTGATCTTTCTTGGTTTTTTTCTTATATGTTGGGAGTTTCTCAAAGATATTCGGTTTTTGTCATTCCAGATGATAAATGTGAAAAGGATTCTCCTGCTCGATTAAATGATCCAAGTGCGAATAATCCAAATAGTGCCAAAAGCGATGGCGATCTGGGCTCAACGAGCCAGGAATCAGATTGTAAGACTAGCAGCAAGTGTATCAAGGATATGCAACTCTTTGAAGTCGATGCAACGCCAAGTAAATATGCAAATTCAATATTTAAAATATTTATATCTAATTTCATAAGTTTCAATTTTGTTTTCGTGTTTTGTTTCCACTTGAATATGTTTTGAGTAGGTTTTTTTTTTAAATTTTATTATTATTTTTGACAGTCAGTGCGCTTTTTTCCTTGTACTGAAGAAGTGCAATAATACTATATAATAATAATAAAAAAATAAATATAATGATATGAATAATAATAATTATAGTACAAATAATGTGGGAGTTTATTCTAGTTTGTGTCTTCTAATATTTAATGTACACATTTTACAGAAATGAAAACTTCTGCAACAATTACAATAAACTTAAACGAATGTTCAAATGACAGCAATTCCCCAGAGCTATCGTTGCACAAATCGGCGGCGGCGAATGCATCTGAGAAATCAATATCGCCCGAGCCACAGGCCAACAACATCGGAGAGAATCTGTCCCGAATAGAAACATCCGGATTGAGCAGTAAACAGCGACGATCCCGAACAAACTTCACGCTCGAGCAGCTCAACGAACTGGAGAGACTCTTCGATGAGACCCACTATCCAGATGCCTTTATGCGAGAGGAGCTGAGTCAGCGACTGGGACTGAGTGAAGCGCGAGTGCAGGTAATTAATTATTGGGTGTCATAAGTTGTGACCATATCTCTCTGGTGTGGCAACCAGATGAAGACAAATTCACCCAGCAGTCAGACCAGACCAGACACACACACAGCCAGCACAAATTGAAATTCAATTGTTATTCATTAGAAGTGTAGTTGTGCTCGTTGTCCGTTGTCCGCTGTCCCCAAGTTCGAGTAACAAATTTGACTTTTCAACCACCAGCACAGACCCAGGGATATATGCGTATGTATGGGGTGTTAAGTGGTTTACGCCGCCCTTGGTTACAATTATGCCCAAGTAAGAAGAATCGTTGGAACAACAGGGGGCCGATTACAACTTAAATGCTCAATCAGGGCGGTTCTTAATGGACCGCTCTGTGGTAATATATGAACAACCTACTGGCTTCTACAAGTGCTATAAATTACAAGGCCCTTCCACATGTCTTGTAAACTCAATTTATTCGATGAGCAATGCTTACACTTAGCGCTCGAAGGACTTGTTGTCCATTTGCACAAAAAAGTGTAATTTAGACCTCTGGTCAGTTAAAGAACAGATCAGCCAACTTGTGGTATTCGTCTATGATGTAAGAGGTCTGAGTAGAGATAATGACTCTCTGTATGATTCCCTGAACCTGACCGTTTTTACCCAACTCAATAAGTATCTCTGTACTCTTTGATAGTTATTTGATCAAACATATTATTATTATAATTGGGGATAGTTAGCACTGCGACCTATAAGGTCTATTGTGCCCCCTTACTGAGCCTACAGCTCTACCATCAATCCCAACTCCTGCAAGGATCTTTGTTGGGTTGAGGGTTTCTATGTCCTTGGGCCTCATGACATGCTGCCCTAGGATGCTGCATCTTTTCCTGGTTAAGGCGACGCATTCTGCTAGGATGTGCGTCGAGGATTCCTCCTCCTGTCCACAAAACCTACATGCATCGCTACTATAAATACCTAATTTGGTTAGGTGACTTCTCAGTCTACAGTGTCCTGTCAATAGACCTGTGAGTATTCTGAGTCTATTCTTCCCCATGGATATCATTTGCTTAAATCGCTTTTGATTATAGCCATCTAGGAGACTTCTGGCTTGTCGGAGTCCTGGTGTCTCAGCCCAGCTCCGTTCCCGCATCTGTCTTTCTTCGTCCCTGATACACTCAAACATCTTAATGAAATAATAATAGTTAATCAATTATGCATCATGGTTGCAAGACTTTACCTGTATTACTATCGGAAATCGATTTGTATCGATGAAATTAAATAAACTTGATCTGCGTATGGCATACAAGAATATATATTCCGAATTTAAAGTCTCTAGGTTTTATAGCCTCTGACAATGACGGGTTCATTCGGACGGATATGGATATGGCTGAATCGACTTGTCTTTTGATGCTTATCAAGAATATATATACATATAAGAATATTTATATATACATATATCCCTCATAGGGTCGGATATGCTTCCTACTGTTTACAACTCCATTAAATCCCTTTTCTCATTTTTAAAGGGATCAGGAAATAAAAACAGTTTCGAGTCATAAAAGTTTTCCTTGTGCCACCAAACTTTCAACTATCTAAAATAGGAACTATTTCGAGATAATGGTGATTGAGGCTATACCAACAGTTTATTATTAAATCAGGAACTAAGAACTCTTTCGAAACTCAATAAATAATATATATATATATATATATATATATATAGTTAACCAGCTTTAACTTTGCTTATTTTCAGGTTTGGTTTCAAAATCGAAGAGCAAAATGTCGAAAACATGAAAATCAAATGCACAAAGGTGAGTGAAAACAATAAAAATCATATATGAAATTGGTTTTATGGGGCGGGTCTTACTTGGCTCACTCAGCTGCTAATTATGGCTGAAACATTTCCCTATGATGATAACAAGGCTGTTTCTATTAATTAACCCAAAGGATATATGTTCAAAATAATAGCAAAGTTCTCCAGTTAATTTACAAAATTGTTGGCAGCAGCATTTGAAGTTTCTAATGGTTATGAATGTTGGAAAGGGCTTGCTAAGAAAGTCAGGAGCAAAGGTGAGGTTGAAGGGGTTACTCTGACGACAAGGTGTTAACTCAAATAAAGCAGCCATAATATAGTATATAGTCCATATATATACTCCCAAAATTTGTGTGTTATTCAAATTTAAATTATTGCTGAATTTTCAAATTCGCATCTGCTGTGATTTTGTTTATGTCGCTCCCCTTTGGATGTATGTACATGGACACAAATCATTGCCAACTTAATCAAATTAAATATTCCAGCCGTAAAAGTGGAAAATAAAAATGTTATCGGCCGATAGTGGCGGGGGGAGGCGTTGATGAATCTACAAATGGGGGAGGGAGGGTTGTGGGTAGAGGGTAGAGGGTGGTTCAGCATTGCGTATTTGATATATTGATGATGATACATTTGAATAAACTGTGAAACCATGACATATTCCGTCAACCAGTTGGTTAAGCGAGCAGGTCACAGGAAGGAAGGAAGGAAGGAAGCCAGCATTAAGACAACTGCGGCATTTTCAGTTAAGCTGTAAACTTTCAACGTTTACTTAACTAATTGCCCAGTTCTCTTTTAAATGTGCATAAATTAAAATCAACTCCATGTTCAATGTGGAGACAGTGCGACTGTGGCTTAGCCGGGGATTACCAAGGGTGCAGATACAATAAAGCTGCAAAGAAACGCTGATTATATACAAATTGAAACCAAACCCAACGCAGCGAAAGGGGTTTGAGTGGGGTTTGACTGGGGTTTGAGGAAGAACATTTTTATTTCCATAGAGTCAATGACTTTCGAATATTTATCTATTTCTTATGAAGTATGAAGTATTCATTTGCCAGGTTTCAGAAATAAATACAAAAGATTGAAAACTTCTTAATGAAGAATGCTCGAAATCCAAGCATTGAAAAACTTGATAGTAGCAGATAAAACTCACTATTGGCTAAGGGCTACAAATTTTAGAATAGAGTTCTTGTAAATAGACAAAGGTTGAGAGAGTAAACCTAAACCAGGGAACGAAGCCGCTGACGAGCAAGCAAGAATGGGGGCAGAGAGACCCCTAATAGGCCCTGAACCGTATTGTGGCATAGAAAGACACTCAATACGGCTGCAAATCAGGGACGAACAAGGGCAAGGGCACCAGGACTCCGACAAGCCAGAAGTCTTTTAGGTGGCTATAATCAAGGTTTCCAGCAGGTTTCCTCAATTATATTAATAATAATAATACTCAGATACCGAAGGATATTCAATTTAAAATGCCCGCAAAAGATAAGGTTTTCAATCGATAACATCGATAAACGCAAAAATTTAAGGGCAGGCAGCTGGTGTTGCCAATTATCGATTACAAAGATCGAATAGATATTTATGGTTGCAATTTGAGAACGAATCTGGTTAATTTTCGTATTTTTATGATATTGCAATATTTAATTTGGAAAGGCGGAAATTGTTGAGGTTAGTTGTTAGCTTGTAGTTTGCGGCAGACCATATTTGCCCAATGAAAGGTTATATATATGTTATTTATTTTAAGGAATATGTAGGAACATCTGAAAGATGCTAAGAACTCGAATCCTATAAGTCGATAACATCCGTAGAATGGGAAAATATATTTGATTTGATTTGACAGTTCTTAACTTGAGTCGAGAAGAGAGCTTCGCAACATTCTACATCTCAATTGTTTCATAGCAGGAAGTCTGGCAAGATTGGAGATTACTATAACTTGAATAATCATATCTATGCCTAGTTCCCCGGCTGATAGCAGCTCATATTCTATATTTGTAGGTTTCGTTATATAGCCACGGGGCGTCGGCAACAGCAGAAATAACGATAAAGAGTCTCTCATAATTCATATTCTAGTTCAAGTTGTGTGTGCCTGACTAGAACAGGTCTAATCCGTAAAGCATTGCTTGTGATGATTTAGTTTACTCCAGGTTAACAGCTAAAGTGCTCAAGTGCACATATGTATATAAATTGCTAGGGCAAATGTGCTCGAGGGGGCGGGCAGCAGGAGCGTAGAGGGGGGCGGGGGCGGTGTGGAAACCAAAACGAAAGTAATCAAATTAAAATTCGCATAAAAAAAGAGCAACCTTCTCTTGGTTTTTTTTCATATGGCGCAAGGTATCATTTTATGGACTTATATCAATTCTCAGACTTTTTATCGCCACGCAAGAGAAATAGCCCTGAAAGCAAAGCACTGCATAAGTGAAGAGAAGGCAACCAGGTCCTGGTTCTGGTCCTGGCCTTGTGGTCCCTGGAGTGTCATTTTGATATGTGTCCGTCTGGCCTTGGCTTGTTGCAGCGGGTATGGGCGCGGGGGGTGCGAGCATCTCAACCTTGGGGGTGTTTTCATGGCAATAAATTAGAAAATGAATTCAATTACTTGTCACGAATTTTTGTACCGATTTGCCAAATTGGGATGTTCATTTGTATTTATGTACTATGGCATTAAAGGTATGTCCTTATGTAAATTATTTACACACACAAAAACATACGAACGAACTCAAGCGTGAGTCCGACAATTTGCCAAGGGCTGCGACGGGGTTTTAAATAAATAAAGCCAACAACATCGAGAGTTAAGTTGCTTGGGTGGTAGATGGAATACCCTTGCGGACATATTTTCCGATATTCGATCTAAATCTGCGAATTGTAACTGATTGTGTTTTCGAAAGGCTGCAGCTATAAGGAATCTCATAGCAGGCAGCTATGCAACGTTAACAGCGATCGATTAGAGTGACCAGAGTTGTGAAGAGTTTTTAGCAGAGTCAGTTGCAGACAGCTTTTACAGTTTTGTTCAAGCAGTTAAGTTATTAAATTAAGTTAAACTATTATTAAATTTAAGCAGAATATAAAAATTGATAGCTAATATCATAAAAGATGAGACAAGACGAAATAAAAACGTTTATTTCTAATGGCATCGGCTAAACATGGAATTGCGCTTATAAAAATACTTTCTTTGCAAATTGCAATCGATTATGTTGGTTCTTAAGTTTTAATTATTTAAGTTGATGAATGTTGTTGGTTTTTTATTTAACTAGTTGTAAGAAATATTGAATTAAGACAATAATCAGATTTGTTTGCCAACGATATAGAAAATGAAGACTATTTTTTCGATTATCAAAAAACATTCTTGATTGCATCTTCTTGACTGGCAAATTCCTTCAAAATTCCCAAAAGGTATTTCTTGTTCATAGTCAGATTTTAGTAATAATTCGATTTGATAAATCCTGACACATCCTTAAAGCATCACAAACTTCAGTACGAACCTAAAATACCCTCTTTTATATATATGTAAGTCGTAGCTTTGGCTGTGTGTATTTTCGAGATTGTTTGTTTTGACTTGTGCAAAATGTTTGGAAACATTTCAGGTATTTTACTCAGCAGCCGAAGTCCGCCGGTGGCAACGCCTCTCGAGCCGTGTCGTGTGGCACCCTATGTTAACCTGGCCACCATCCGGAATACCAGCACATCGATAATGCCGGCAGGCAGTCTGCAACAGCAGCAGCAGCAGAACGGCAAAAGTGCCGTTAGTCTGGTTAACAGCAGCCGGGCTCCGTCGCCGTCCGCAGTTGCAGCTGCTGCCGCTGAGCACTTTTCCGGCAGCGTTGCAGCCGCGGCAGCATTCTCGGCCTTCGATCCAGCAATTTTATCAGCCGCTGCTCATCAGGTAAGTGCCTCGAGTTGGTCTACAGTTATAATTATTTAAATTAGAAGTAGATAAACGATTTCTACGATATATATATATATATATATATATATATATTTATTTATTGAAAAACAAATTAATAGTTGAGAACATTGCGAAATCTATAATCTATAAATAAATTCCTTTACTTACTTTTTTCTCAATGGATTTCTTGCCTTATTCCACAGTATGCGGCGGCGATTAGTAATAGAAGTAGACCCGCCGGACTTTTCACATTGCCACAGTATCCGCTGCATTTGGCCGCATTTGCCGCCGCGCACAAGAACTCCAGCATTGCGGATCTGCGGATGAAGGCCAAGAAGCACTCGGAGTCGTTGGGGCTGGAAGCGGATATAGTTATTTAGTACATACTTCAATTGAAACTAAATTAGGACTAGGCTAGTCGGGTGTTGTCTATTTTAGGGCAATTCACTATTGAAAAGAAGAAAAAAGCAAAGAAACTACAATAATTACATTTACCATACTATTAAATTATATTTACCATCTATATGTTTCCGTAAATAAATACATAGTTGTCTTGTTTTTTAAATTTGCGCCTCAAGCTTATCAATTACTTATCGATTTAGCGAGGAAGCGAGCTAAAATCGAATATCGATAAACAAACAACACAAGGCGGAGGAGCAAACTTGCCAGACATGGAAATGTCTATCAGGGCTATTCATTTGATAAATTGCGTAAATAATCTATATTCATTTTTGTTTTATATTTTTAACAGTTTTTAAGAGACATTTGTAATTACCTGATATCGTAATTACATGAAAGCTTCACTCAAATTATTAATTAGCCACTCACATGCCAGCAGTGGAATCTATGCCCATCTACGGTCACACTATTTACAAGGTTTGCTCACTTTCAACATTGTTAAAGTGACAGTTTACAGCGGATACAATATAGAAGCTTACATATTCTTGGAACTGTTCTCTTCCGCATGAGTCTATATGTATTAGTGCCAAATAACATTTACAACATTCGAATTATTTATTATGCACTGCAGTTTGGGCACTGGCGCCACAGTACACACTGATTCTGACCACGACTGACAGATGGCGCTTTATCCGAAAACATCAAATATACATTTGAGCACTTTTCTTTTTATAGCGATAAATTTGTGCGGGTAAATTGGCGCCACTATACATTTTACCGACAGATGGCGCTATAAATAAAACTTTAGAAATACATTTTAAACAAAGCGCCATCGCTTAAAAGAAACAGTTTCTGGGTCAATTTGTGTCGCGATGGTTTTCGTTAACATATTCTGTTAAACTAACCGTTCTCTATAAACCGCAGACTGTATATAAAAAAGAGAAAAGGAAAAATCGTTTCCGAGTTAAAAATATATCGCCAATTACATAACAACTATGAAATAAATGTATTTAATTTTAATTGTGCGGTAATCACTTATGACATTTTGTGTAATAATTATTGAGGACTACCTGAAATGTACAAATTGCAATATACTATTATTGGTATTTTTTTGTGCAAGTATTTTATTTATTGCGGCCGACGAACCAGTATTTCAGTGTCGGAGTTTACGGTCACACTATAACTTTCGCAGCGAAAAATTTTTTATTTTTATTTAGTTTTTCATTTATTTTGTGTTGCAATCAAACTACATTATTTATTAATTAATTATAATATATGCAAATAAACGCAATGTGCATAAGCTTAACACGGCAAATAACGCTGGAAAAATCGTAAAATACGTGTTTACAAATTGCTGCGTCGGCAGCGAAGATCCGAAGATCACCATAAGTAATGAAACGAACCGAGTGAAAATTAAAGAAGTGACGTTTGCACAGTGTCTAAACTCTAATCTGAAACTCTGAAGGTTGACTGTTTTTCTTTATCTTTTCGTGATTTGTAATTTATTTTATTTAGATCAATTATTATTGTTGATTTCCTTTGCTTTGGAATTTGACCTTTCTCCTGGCTCTGCCTGCTTGCTGGTTGTTGTAATTGTTATTTGTTGCATTCAAACGGTAAAAGGCGTATTCACCAGTTGCGCATCCGCCTCTTAACGGTTGTTGGATGGGGGCAGGGGCTGAAATTGGGGTGTTGTCGTCGTCGTTCATTTCTCATTTTCATTCATTTGTTGCGTGTGCTTCTCTGTGTCTGTGTGTGTTTGTGTGCACACATATGCATTTTACATATGTTTGTATGTATTGGGGTATGTCCATATGTTTTGTTCCATTACGTTTACTCCAATTGGTGCTGCTGCTTATAAGGCAAAAGAAAAAAATTTCCTGCTATTTGTCCATCTCTCTCTCGCTCTCGCTCTTTTTACGTAAACTTATTTTGCTCTTGCGTCAAATTTACGCTTTCTGCTTGGCTGACTCAATTAATTCTTTTCGTGTTGTTTTTTTTTTACTATTGCCGCTCTCTTACGTTTGTGCTTAAATTGAAATTTTGCAACAATAACAACGACAGAAACAACAACAATAAGCAGCGTTAATGGAGTCATTAGCCCCTTTGAAAGCAAGCTTTATGCATATGTATTTTTATGCTTAAGCTTTGCTCTGCCTCTATTCCCGTTTATTGTGCTCTCTCTCTTAATCTCTCTTTCTCTTTTTTTTTTTTTTTTGGATTTTGCTGTTGTATTTAAATTTGAAATTAATTTGTTCAGTGAATGAAAATGGCGATTTCACATTGTGAAAGTTTCATTTCCCATATTAAATGTGTGTGTGTAATTTTTTATATGTGATTTTAATTACAATTCACAATTATCTTTACTGTATTCATTTGAATACAATTAAAATATAAATGAACCGCCCTCTGCCCTTAATCCACTAGCACATATTTGATCATCATCATATATATACACACACACATACAAACATGCATAACATGCTCCATTCGTCGTTGACATGTGAATGACATGCAAATTAAACAGCTGATCGGTTTTGTTTTGCTTTGGTTTTTCCGCTGTGCTGATTTTGATGCAAGTGCCAAATAAAAGAACGCAAATTTGAAAAACAATTGAATTTGGTTTTTAAAGGAAAGCCACTATGCAAAATGTACATTCTGAGAGATACTAAAATAAATAGATTGTATTTGAGTTAGGGTTTTAGGTGGGATTTATTTGGAATTAGTGATTTATTAGGTAGGATTTATTCGATAAAAATTTGCTTTAATTTGTTTATATTATTGATGTTATTTTTTTAAAAATTAAATTGAGCTATTTATTAAATATTCTCAATTTTTATGTTTTTATTATTATTAGCATTTACAGTCATACAATTTAGTATGAAACAAGTGAGAATGCTTATCGTTTGTCTGACGAAGATTAGATACCCTTGCAGACCTGAGTCAACTTGCCGTTATCTAAATTTCATTAACAAAAAAAATAAATAAGAAAAGTTATATATAGTATAGTAGTCCGATTCAAGAATATATATTTTGTATGGTTGTAGATCTCTCATTCAACGTTTTGCAAACTTCCCGACACAATTATACCCTCTGCACAAATAGATTCGGTTTTTAATCTTGAGTATATACAAATATATTTATTTATTTATTAAAAATAGGGCTAACAAATATATTCTTAACCTACGTTTAGACTAGCTGCCTAAAGAACCGTTCGATATATAGTAAGGGTTATCTAAAGAATGGTCAATAGGAATATGTAAAAAAAACCTACTGATCTTGTACATATGTCCACCTATACATATACTATAATCATTGTAAATATTATTATTATGATTATTTCTAACACTGGTTTTCTGTTCTTGCAGCTGAAAAGATGAAAAAGATGCTGTGATGGCGAAAATGGCATCTGGTGACCTCTCGCTGACCAGCACAAGCAGTCAAGAGGGTGAGTATAGAAAGAAAACCCTTCCGAAGGAGCATGCCAAATAATTTATTCCTTTTATGACGCCCTGCCAGAGGAAAGTTCCGAGTATGTGGGCTACGACAGCACATTGCGACCGCCTTCGAATTCCAGCGGCAGCACAACGGCCGCCAATATGGCCAACAACAATGGACCCACCAAGGTGGTCAGCAGCGGGGTAGGAGGCGTCGGTGGTGGTGGAGGAGGCGTCGGAGGAGTTGGTGTGCCGACAAATGCCAAGAAATTTGAATTGTTGCAATCACAGTACGAATCAGCAATGCTGGAGCTGAGCACATTGAGGCATCAGCATTCGAATTCGGAGCGTCGTTGCGATGAGTTGGCCACCCAATTGAATATCTATCAGGAGCACTATATGGCCGATCGCAGCAAATTCACGGACATTGTGGCGGAGAGTAAGCGACTCAAGCACAAACTAATGCTGCTCGAGAGCCAAAACAATGGCAATCCTCCAGCTGCACAGAGCACAACAACTGCCAACAACAATGCCTTCTACTATGGAAAAATGTCAACGCCCTGCGATGGCAGCTGCAGCAGCAGCGAGAAGCTAACCGAGCTGAAAAAGGAACGCAATCTGATTGCCATGGAACGCGAGAAATATAAGAAATCTTACATTGAGTTGGAAAAGGAGCGTAGCTTCTATCGTGATCGTGGCGACGAGAATCAAACGTTGAAAGTTCTCCTCTCCAAGGAGACTAAACATGTGGTCTCACTGACCGAGGAACTGAATCAGTTGTTGTCCGAGAAGGACAATGTGCTGCAGGAGCATCAAAAGATGTCCGATGATCTGGCGTTGGCCAACAAGGAAATCGAACGTCTCAAAAAGGATGAACTCGTCTACAAAACGGAACTGAAATCGTTGCAACTGGCAAATGCGGAGCACAAAAAACGTGATCTGCTCAAGTCAAGGGAGAGCAGCTGGTCCAAGGAGTTCAACAGCAGTGATACCAACAAAGAGGAGCTCGACAAGCTGCGCAAGAGCCTGGACAAGGCCCAATCGGAGGTGGCGCGTGCCCAGCAAGATGCCGAGGAGGCGAAAAGTGTACGCGATTGGGCCATCTCACAGCGTGAGAAGATTGTCCAGGAGCGCGATTCGGTGAAGACGCTCTGTGATAATTTGCGCAAGGAACGCGACAAGGCCATCTCGGATCTGTTGATGGCCATACGCGACAGCGAGAAAATCAAGAAGCAAAAGGACGAAGCCCAGCGCAAAATCGATGCGCTCAAAGAGCAGCTCGAAAATCAAACGGCAACAACAGCAACAACCACATCAACAATTGCCACCTCGGACACAGCATCGCGGCGCAGCTTTCGCCTGAGCTGCTTTGAGAGTGGCGCCGATCTCTTGGAAATTGAGTTGTGCAATTATCACGAGACTGCCGATCTGGGCATCATACTGGACGATAGCAACCGGCGCCAGTTGGTTTGTGGCGTCACCAATAGTTCGCCGGCATGTGGCAAACTGAAAATCAACGATTTCATTTGCAAGGTGAACAATCTGGAGTGCGAGGGCGTCTCCAAGCGTATGGTGCTCGACGAGATTCGTGCGTGTGCGCCACGCTGCCAGCTGCTCGTCTCGCGCACTCGGCACAGCAAACGACACTCGTATGCCGTCCAGCTGAAGAATAATAGTCGGGATGCCATTGGACTCCAGCTAGATATGGGTGTGTTCATTGCGAAGATTGAGCCCAATTCGCTGGCCTTCTATGAGCCCGAGTTGGATGTGGGGGATCGTGTGCTGAGCATTAATAACAAGTCAATGGATTCGTTGCAAACCATTGATGAAGTGATGCAGTTGCTCAACAGCGACACTATCAGCATCTTTGCGCTGAAATATGTGCCCGAGTCGGATGGTGGAGGAGCGCAGCATTGTCGCATGACCAGCTCATCGGCTCAGACGGACAGCTCCATTGATTCCATGCAGCACTTGAATAGCAGCAGCGGTGTCGCCAGCTCCATTGGCACCACCTCCAACACCACAACGAGCAACAATAATAGTGGCGCCGCCAAGCATCCCTCGAAATTTGCCGATTTTTTGCGCAAACTCAAGTTTAGTAGGCCGGGCACAGCCGATGAAAGTTTTGAGCAGGAGCACGATGTGGCCATTGCTGCGCTGGATTCGGTGCTGAGCGAGAATAGCTCGGAGAAGAGCAAAGAGAATCTCTTCAAGCGTCACAAGCGTGGCAAAAAGGGCGAAAAGGAGGCCAAAACAATGGGCACCTGGCCACGCACCAATATCTCCCATGACAATCCCACTGGGACCATCGTTCAGCGTGGCGGCGAAAAGAAACGTGCTCTGATGTCCCTTTTCACCGCCGGACCCATCAATGTCGATAAGGATGACGATGTTGTCGATCCACTAGAATCGAAGCAACCACAATTGCAGCTCCAAGATTTGCCACCGCCTCCGTTGCCACCGCAGTTGTCCAAGCCACGCAATCTAAATGGTGGTGGTGGTGCTGCTACTATTGGAGGTGGTGCAGTTGGTGGTGGTGCAATTAAAACGCATCCGAATCGTAATTCGAATCCGGTTGGCAGTGTGGTCGCCTCCACACTCTTTCAGCCCGGGAATGTCACCTATCCGCGTCATTCGCTCTACGGCGGCGTCCTATCCACACCGGATGAGAGCAACAAGCGCACTGCACCACTGATGGGCGCCAATGCGCGTGTCAAGCTGCATGGTCAGCAGGAGCGCAACGTTGGCGGCACCGGGCGCAATCATAATCCGCATCGTTTCTCCCTGAATATACCGGCGAGTGGCGGCGATTTCTATCAGCCGAAGACGACGGGTCAGCAGGCACAGCAGCAGGTGGTGCCCGCCATTGCTGCCGGTGAATTTCCCGTTTCGCGCAAACAGCAAATGTTTGATATGTTTCAGCATCCGGCACAGGCACCACTATCAGCAGCATCCGCAGTGACGCCATCAACAGCGACAGGAACAGCTGGTGTAGCAGGAGGAGCAGGTGGAGCCCCACCTTTGCCACTGCCCAAAATGAATTCTATTTTCATGCCACTGCATCCGCCGCCACGTCTGTCAGCGGGCAGTGGTTCGGCTGGTTCCGGTTCGGGTTCCGGCAATCCGGTCGACATCATCTCACTGAAATCCCAAAACTCCATCGAGTCCATGCTGTCGACAAAGAGTCCGCCGCCCCACAACGATTGCAACCTGATTGTGTATCCAAAGCGCAGTGTGATGCCGCCGATGCAGATGCCAATGCCGCCCAAGCATGTGCCCAAATATCCCAGCGATAGTGAGAGCATTGGTTCCATGACCATCATCGGCACGGGCCACAACTATTTGCCGCCCACGCATCTCTCCCATTTGGTCAGTCATCCGGTGGGCAACAATCGGCATACGCAGCTCTTTCCCAGTTATCCGCCTAGCACGCATGCCATGCGCTATATGCGTCGCTCGAGTCCGCTCACTCTGCCCTCGCCTCCAACAACACAAGCCGTGGAGAGCAACAGCAATAGCAGCAGCATTGGCATACCAACCGATCTGGTCTACATGCCGACGAGCAGCAATCAGCAGCAGCAGCAGCATCCGTTGGCTCATCAACCGCTCGGACATCATCAACATCAGCAGCAGCATCAGATGCAGCAACAGCATCAACTTCAGCATCAGCATCAACATCAACATCCGCCCTACATGGACTACAATCAGTCGCAGTCGCAGCAGTCCCAGCATTATCCTTACAGTCTTTCGGCTGCGGCTGCTGGCAATGGTGTCATCTATGAGGGCGGCACATTTCCGCGCAAGAAGGACAATCAGCGTTTGCGTATTCCATCCAATCCGAGCGTGGCCAGCAATCGACAGAACAGCAGCAGTCTGGTCAAGAATAGTTCCGGTTCCATTGATCATCATTATGGTGGCAATTCCGCACATAATCCCATGATGAGCACATCGCTGCACACCGCCAACTATGCCGGTGGCAATATGAGCAGCATTAATGGCAGTGGCAATGGTGGTTGCGTAGGTGGTGGCGGTGGTGGTGGTGGTGGTGGCAGTGGACGTGGTTCACCGATGCCGCAGGTGCATGTGGAGGTGCTGAGTCATGGCCAGGTGCCAAGTGGCAGCGGCAAACGAAATTCGAATGTGGCAACGGATTTTCTATGCCCTGGAGACCTTAGAAGAGTCACGATCGATAAGCGCGACAAGTCGCTGGGCATTACGATACAGTGCAACAAGAATGGCGGCGGCATCTTTGTGTCCACGGTGGCGGACAAGAGTACCGCGATGCGTGCCGGTCTCCAGGTGGGCGATCAACTCTTGGAAGTCTGCGGCATCAACATGCGTGCCGCCACCAATGAAATTGCCGCAAATGTGCTGCGCCAATGCGGCGATTCATTCACAATGCTCGTGCAGTACAATCCAGAGAGTAAGTTCACAATACACAAATAATAATATATATCTAAGTTTGGATATATATATAGAAACCAGTTTCGATTCCAGATTGAAACAAAAGTGATATGGGGGAGTTCAAAATTTGAAAAAGTATGCGTTCAGACGGATAGACAAACCATGCCTATATAGATTCGGATTCCGATTCTGATCAGTATATTATATATTTGTTGGTGTCAGAGACGTTACACATTTCAAGTGCATAAAAACTGGTTTCCAAATGTTTTCCTGTTTCGTTTTTGGCTCCATTCATGGCCAAAGGAAAGTGAGCTTTTCCGATACTCCTTAGTCTTGGACAGCTATCTAACAATTGGGTTAATCCTTGAGCGCAAAGGAAGCAGAAAGTCGGAACGTAGACAGCTTGTGAAGAATGCCTAGTCATTGATTGAGATGATGTCTAATTTGGGCAGATTGCTTTATGTTTAGATCCATTTTTTATTTGAACTTTAATCTTCAATGCGATCAAGTTTGAAGTTTTAGTTTATATAATCCTTAAGCAAATTTGCAACAATCTTAGATAGATTTCATTAAATAAAACAAATTAATTTTATTATTTATCTGATTTGTATTGATTTATTATTAATTTGCTACATTGACCTTGCAGAGTTTCACTCAACCGAGTACGATGGCATCCACAACTTGGAACCAGAATCTCCGCTCAATCATTCGGGGTCGCCGACGCCCCGCAATTCGCCGCGACCGCCGTTGCGCAGTGTTCAGGCGACGCTGCCGATGCAACCGATGCAGACGCTCTCCTTGCTGCCATCAGCGGGAACTGTAACAAGGGCGCCACTCTCACATCAGTCGATCAAGGATCAGAGCTTTACGGACAGCCTGGAGAATCAGTCGGACATTAGCAGTAGCCAGGACATGCCATCCTCGGCGGCGACAACGACAACAACAACCGCATCTGCCGCCTCAACGGTCTACGATGAGGATGCCAAACTGACGCTGCCCCCGGCGCCGGCAACGGTCGCCGCAGAGTGTAAGTGGAATCAGATTCAGACACCAGACAGGATGTATGTCTAATCGTCTATTTTTTGCACAGCTCTGCGCTTTGTGACGCTGCACATGGATAAATCCAAGAATCTAGGCATTAAGCTGTTTGGCGGCAACAAGGTCGGCATCTATGTGCATGATGTGGCGCCTGGTTCGCCATCGGATCATGCCGGCATACGCAAGGGTGATCTCATACTGGAGTACAATGGTGTCGATCTGAGCGGTGTTACCGCCGAGCAGGCAGCCAATGAGATCTCCAAGCTCACCGACACGGTTTCAATGCTCGTCCAGAACAAGTTACAAAGTGAGTGGCAGACTGTAAATAATACTGAAAATAGTAAATAATATAATTTATTATATATGTTTATAGCACTCAAGCAGATCAAGGATAAGCCTGGCGATTCGTTCTATGTGCGTGTGGGGTTTGATCGCTTCGGTGAGTTGAACGAGGACGATTTGCGTTTCGTCAAGGATGAAGTGCTCTATGTGGACAACACGGTGTTTAATGGCACCTTTGGTCTGTGGCGTGCCTGGAAACTGGATTCGATGGGACATCGCAAGGAGTGCGGCATTATCCCAAGTCAAATGAAGTGAGTACTGAGAGGCTTCATGAAAGTTAATTGCTCAAGGATCAAGGATTAAGTTTTATTGTTTTGTAATAAGTGCTAAGATCTTGAAGAAAGATGAGGAGCAGATCAGTTGAAAATAGCAATATAATATAGTGTTAGGAACGATCGGTCTATATATTTATGCTTGCAAGAAAAACTTTATGGTTTAACAAGGTATCCTAACCGAACTTACCTTATATGCGTACTAAATAGTACCAAGTATAATTGGACATTTCTATTGCCAAACAATTTGATGAAATGTGTAGAAGTGTATAAATAATTCAGTCATAAATATGCATATATATATATATATATATATATGAAGTGTGCACACAAGCATTGATAATGTCTTCAAGTCTATAGAAATATTTGAAAATGGATTCAGAGGAAGTCATTAATGTGCATGTTGTGCCTTCGACGAGGATGGCTTATTCGCGCTGGATGCTTGCCTGGATAAATGTAGAACGTCGAGGATCTCTGCACCGGCGCTGCCTATTGCCAGTTTATGCACATGCTATTCCCGAACTCGATGCCAATTTGTCGCATCGAGTTTTGAGCCAATCAGGAGCACAACTTTAAGCTGCTGCAGAAGAGCTTCCAGAAAAAGTCGGTGGACAAGAAGGTATCGATCGATTGTCTGAGCAAGGGTCGCTTTAAGGCAAACTTTGAGTGGAAGTATCAACTCATTGCCTGAATAAAAAAAACCGGACTAACACTTTACAATGGGAGTTTTTGAAATCCACGTACACACAAATACCTTCCACAAATATATATATGTATATAAATTAAATGTAATGTAATAATGCCTATAACTATAATAATAATTTAAGGCAGGAGTTTAAGTACACATTTATCTTATTTCCTTTCTAATGAACTACTCTTTTTTTAATTTCTACAGAGTGGAGGAGGAGATGCGTTCGGGCGAGGTAGTCGACTGTGATACGGGCACTGCGCGACGTGGCAGCACTTCGGCGCGACGTTCATTTTTTCGCCGGAAGAAGAACCAGCGCAGCTCATCGCGCGACTCCACGGAAATAGCGAGCTTCAGCAATACGCAGCTGAGTTTCTTTCCGGACTCGGGCATTCTCAACGATGATGGCGGCGTCTTGAGCTATCAGCGTGTAGAGCTCCTAGACTGTGAGTGCTCACTAAGCCCAATCTCTGTTCATTTGCATAATAAGTTGTAATTATTTATTATTTTTCAGCGCCAATACGTCGACCTGTGCTAATCATTGGACCGTTGTCCGAGTGCTTAATAGATCGTTTAAAGATTGATTTCTCTAATTTGTTTAAGTTGTGCGAGGTGACAGCGATGGATTGCTCCCAAGAGGTCATGGAGGAGGGCCTTAAGGAGAACATATTTGTCGATTATCGGCGACGTGGTAACAAATTCGAATGCACCACCGTCGAAGCCATCAGCAATGCGTGCAAAACTGTGAGTATCAGTGTGAAATATGCTCACTACGCAATATGCTAACAAATGCCCACCAATATCCTTGCAGGATCGACGCCACTGCATACTGGATGTGTCGATCTCAGCCGTAGAGCGATTGCAACGCTTGCAAATCTATCCGATTGTGCTGCTGCTACGCTTCAAGTCGGCTAAACAAATACGCGATATTCGCGACTTTGGCACAGACAAAATATCAGCCAAAGCTGCCAAGGAGATGTACGAGCGCGCTCTCAAACTGGAGTTCGACTACAAACAGTATATATCCGGTATGTGAAACCCAGCAGTCAACTATAATATATATTTAAGTATATATTATTAATATATTTAATCTGTTTTTGCATATAGCCGTTATACCTGGCGTCAGCATCAAGCATATGTGCACTCAGATCAAGGACGCCGTCGACAAGGAACAGGATAAATTGCTCTGGGTGCCTGTCACGAACGGTTAGCACAATTCGACGAGATTTACGATATTTTTTCTAGTTTTTAGTTGCTACTCTGTGCAGCTACGCATAATAATTGAATGCGTATTAATATTATTTAGGTTTTGTATTCGTTTCGCTTAACGCAGAGTATTCAATGTCGCCAATATGCTAAGCACAACACATACTTACATATTTAGGACGGCGTATTTTCTGTATGTTTGTTTAATGTCTCTTTACATTTAATTTATATACAACATTTGTGGAAGGTATTTGCCTGTACGTGGATTTCGAAAATTCTCATTGTAAAGTGTTAGTCCCGTTTTTTTTATTCAGGCAATGAGTTGATACTTCCAGTTCAATTAATTTGGCTGACTCATATGAAGAATTCGCAGAACCACTAACTCAAAGTTCTCCTTAAAGCGACCCTTGCTCAGACAATCGATCGATACCTTCTTGTCCACCGACTTTTTCTGGAAGCTCTTCTGCAGCAGCTTAGAGTTGTGCTCCTGATTGGCCCAAAACTTGATGCGACAAATTGGCATCGAGTTCGGGAATAGCATGTGCATAAACTGGCAATAGGCAGCGCCGGTGCAGAGATCCTCGACGTTCTACATTTATCCAGGCAAGCATCCAGCGCGAATAAGCCATCCTCGTCGAAGGCACAACATGCACATTAATGACTTCCTCTGAATCCATTTTCAAATATTTCTATAGACTTGAAGAAATTATCAATGCTTGTGTGCACACTTCATATATATATATATATATATATGCATATTTATTACTAAATTATTTATACACTTCAACGCATTTCATCAAATTGTGTGGCAATAGAACATTTTGGCTTTATACGGTTCCAACTGTAGTTGTGTTTACTTAATGGCAATATTTAAATAATTTGTTTATTATTCTTCAAAATTGTCGTTCTCAAACTGAAAAACATATCTCTGAAACAAAGTGTCTTTTATGAAAAGAAAACCACTAAAAAAAAGTCAAAAGTAAAAAAACTCTTTATTTGATGAACAAAGTGGGTGTTGAGAAAAAATGCTATTACTATATATATATATGTATATGCTATATAGCCTTAGAATATCTAAATGTTAAATCTGATACGAATGCCTTTAGCATTAATCAAATTATATAATGCAAATTTACACAACAGCAAAAAATGAATGAGTTAATTATGAACGTATTAAATACATTACAATCTATTTTATACAATAATATATATATATATATATATATATATATATATACTTACATATGTAAGCATTTTATATACTTGCACGTATATATTTTTTGCAATAAATATTTTTTCCAGAATGTTTTTTTTTTGTGTTTTGCTTTTGGCTTTATTTACAGTTTAATATATATACATAGTGACATATCCAGATCACGCAGATCTCTCATGTCCTCACTCAAACGAATAAGACGTGCTGTTCCAAAATGAACACCCTATATATCTGAGATGCCGGTGGCTAGCGTCGCGACGGTCGCCGTGATCCGGTCACTGTTAGGCGCCAAGCGGACGCCTTACCAGCAGCTGTATAATATTTCTATGTATTTAGGCGCGAAGTTGTCGCCTTACCAGCAGCTGCATAATATTATATACGGTGGGTCAAAGCTTATTCGGATCAGTGTCAAAGAAAAAATGTAATTGCCTGCCATAAGCTAACCATTCATTATTTTTCAAAAATTCCAAAGACCGATGGTAGGTATATATATTAACCACCAAAATTAATATATGACCCCAATACACTGGGGTTTCCCCACCTGCTAGGTAGGATTATGTAAAAAAGTGGCCTATTTTTAGGGACACTGATCCGAATAAGCTTTGACCCACTGTATGTAAGCACTTTGTACAAATAAGGATCCTGCTCGTCAGAGTAGTCAGTTATGCATGAAACACGTGCTTTTGAATAAATAATTTTATTATTTACTAATCGAAACCGTCGTCGAATATAATTGGAGCAATTTCCAATATAATTATATATATATATATATAGTTAGTTGTTAATATTTTATGGCCACTCGTCCGTAATGCAATATTATTTTTATTTCTAATCGAAATTAATGCTAAAAGCAATACTATTAAACTCAGTTGAATATCGAATTCGTTTAATATATATTTCAAGGTACATTCGCTCTGTAAAGTTTTCGCTGGGAAACACATTATGCTGATCTCGTTCTATATACAATAACACAATGGCTGGCTTTAACAATTAACTTAAATTGTAGCTCAAACAACAATAATTACTTAAACTAATTTTTATTATTCAAGTATTATTTCAAGTGAAACTTAATTTTAGCATAACTGAACTGACAGTTTAAGGTTATTTTAATTACAGGGGATTAATTAGTTTGTTTTTGTTTTGTACATGGGAGGGACTAGGACTAGGTAAAGTTTTCTCTCTGTGTGAGCTAACCCTCAAAGAAATCGAAGTCATCGCGTGGCCGATACCATTGATCTGTGGCATGCTCGTAGATGGCACGTTGCACCTCCGCTTCGGCTGCCCGAATGGGGTCCGGCTGTGGCGCAGACTGTGCCACACCATCGAAGCTGCTGTCGGAGCGCGGACTGCGCGATGTTGCCCGAAAATCCATGGGTATGTTGTAGCACTTGCATATACAGCTGGAGGGGAAGCGAAACCAGTCGGAGAAGATGCCTCGGCACTCATTGTGCGGATCGTAGGCCAGCAATCGATGCAGTCGATATTGCTGCTCGCAACGGCAGCCGTCGCGACAGAACATCTGCTTGAACTCGTGCGTGCATTTCTCCCAGTGTACATACTGCTCGAAGGGATACAGATTGAGCAGGGCCAGCACCTCGCCACGTGTGTTGTTCGCCCAAAATGGAGCAACCACCTCATCCTTGACAGGACAAGCATTGCTGCAAAGAGAGCGCCAATAATCAATGAATGTCAAAGAATTTGAAAGAATTTGAATATCGGGAATAGAGGATATTATATATAAATACCGTATCATGAATAT
Source organism: Drosophila nigritarsus (assembly GCA_035044305.1). Lineage (NCBI taxonomy): Eukaryota > Metazoa > Arthropoda > Insecta > Diptera > Drosophilidae > Drosophila > Drosophila nigritarsus. Next base: position 1,052,786 of record JAWNMF010000251.1, on the reverse strand, counting down.
GAATATGAATCTTGAATATGAATATGAATATGAATATTGAATATGAATCTTGAATATGAATCTTGTATATGTTCTCAGAATTACATAGCTTATGAGTATAGAATACAATCTGTAGAACAATTTCTGATATATACTCTTCCTGCTGTACTCTTCCCTACACTGGAATATTTAAATTGGATTACCTAAAAATCGCAATATTATATAAATCACCCTGAAAACTATATTGTTTTTCTTGTGTTTCGAACTAATTTCTAAATATACGAAAAATGAATTTCTCAAAACTGGAAACACTTTTTTATTTTTCAAAAATATATTTCTCAATAATAGAATTTATTTGTAAAAATTGTAAATGCAAAACGCTTAATATTATTTATGTTTTATTTGAGATATTTGTAGATCTCAAACTTGTAGCTCCGGAAGAAATAAATAAATTAAAAAAAACAAATTTTTTTTAGAATAAATCCCTTCTGAAATTCAGATAATATTAAAAAATTTAGTTGCTGTCTGCTTTAGTGGACAAACTAAAACAAATCCATAAAATTTGACACATTCTTTCCAAATTTCATGTTAGATTTTCCAAAAAATTAAAATTGAAAGAGGAAATTTCAGGAAAATCGAACATGAAATGAAGAAAATAAAAACCTTGGTTTATATATATATAGTATAATAATAATATATATATATATATATATATATATATAATAATATACACTCTGTAAAATAAGGTGAGGTACCCTTGGAGATTTTCTGAGATTCTGTCTGATTTTTTTCCGAGTGTACTTACCAAAGTGGACTTTTACCAATAAATCTTGCATCTCTGTCATACTTACACTCCACGCATGTTGCTGCTGACCGCCATCGGCTCCTGCTTCATGGCATCTTGGAAAAGCTGACCACCCTCACGCAACAGTCCTGATTTTGTGGTGCTGGTGGCCGGCACGGCAGTGGTGCTGCTGCTGCTGCTGCTGGTGGTGGTGGTGGTGCTTACAGTTAGTGGCCGGCGTTGTTTCTCCGCATTCAAAGCCGCATTGAAGGTGGGTGAGAAGAGTGAGGCAAAGCTGAAGGGTGTTGTGGCTCCCAGCGTCGTCTTCGTCACATTTCTGCGTGGTGGCGAGGCACTGCTTGCCACTGTGGTGCTGCTCAGTGTTGCAGCAGTGGTTGTTGTTGTTGTTTGTGGTTGTGCTGCCTTAACGTAGGCTGCTGCGGCTGCTGCTGCTACCACCTTGGTGGTTGTCGAGGTCTGTCTGCGCAGTGGCATCGCTGTGGTGCGTTTGGGTGCCGCCGTTGTGGTCCTTACCACTGTGGCAAGTGTTGCAGGTGCGGCGGCGGCTGCAAGGCTCAGATTGCGTAGTCCCTGCCCCAGTTGTGGTGAATCAACAACTTGTATATTTTCACCAGCAATCGGGCGCTGTGTGGTTGTGCTGCTACTGGTGGAGGTGCTGCTGGGTGGTGCTTCATATACACTATTTGAATCCACACTGGGCTGCTCGGGCTGCACAACAGCTGTTGTCGCAGTTGAGCTGGAGGAACTCGGTGTTGTTGTTGTTGACACGTCAGTTGTTGTCGTTGTGGCTTTTGTTGGTGGTGTTTTTGCTGTTGCTGTGGTCGTTGTTGGTGTTGCTGGTGTTGTTGTGGTGCTTAAAACTGACACTGGTCGAAAATGTGGTTCCATCAGGACATCGTTGCCCTTGTAGCTGCTATAATCATCGCGATCGCTGTCCCGACCATGCAACATATACTTGGCGCCGCGTGGCATCTTCGAGTAGCGTTGTGCCGTCTCCTCCATGTCCTCCGGGTCGACAACCTCATTGTTCTGGATCTCATCCCGTAGGATGGAAATGTGTCGCACATCGCCGTACATGCGCTTCATCAGTCCCTGGTTCTCGTGGACAAAGCGACGCACGGCATGCCACGGATATATTGAGCCGGGCAGATGACAATACGCCTGCTTGCCCAAATCGCAGGGTATCGCCGCCAGCATCTGGGCACGACCACGTCGAGACACCTTACCGTTCGGACTGCACGAGTTCGCCGAATCGAAACCGAAGCTCGGCGTGCCAACGGACTGCGCCACGGCGGACATGAACAGTAGCATGAACAGGGCAGAGCACTGCAAGAAAGAGGAAGAAACATTTTAAGAAATCTTGATTATAATTAAGAAATTGTGTCTTCAATTTTCAAAAGCAGTAGCTTGAAGAGGGCAGAGCACAGCAATTGGAAAAAGACTTTAAGTAATCTTGATTATTGTTTGGATTCATATTGTTTAGATTCATACAAATATAAAATGCTTACAATAGAAAATATTATGCAGCCACTTATAAGGCGACCGCATAGCGCAGCCGCTTGTAAGGCGATCGCAGTCTCACTCCATCGAGTGCAGCCGCTTGTAAGGCGATCGCAGTCTCACTCCATCGAGTGCAACCGCTTGTAAGGCGACTGCAGTCTCACTCCATCGAGTGCAGCCGCTTGTAAGGCGACTGCAGTCTCACTCCATCGAGTGCAACCGCTTGTAAGGCGACTGCAGTCTCACTCCATCGAGTGCAGCCGCTTGTAAGGCGACTGCAGTCTCACTCCATCGAGTGCAACCGCTTGTAAGGCGACTGCAGTCTCACTCCATCGAGTGCAGCCGCTTGTAAAGCGATCGCAGTCTCACTCCATCGAGTGCAGCCGCTTGTAAGGCGACTGCAGTCTCACTCCATCGAGTGCAGCCGCTTGTAAGGCGACTGCAGTCTCACTCCATCGAGTGCAACCGCTTGTAAGGCGACTGCAGTCTCACTCCATCGAGTGCAGCCGCTTGTAAAGCGATCGCAGTCTCACTCCATCGAGTGCAGCCGCTTGTAAGGCGACTGCAGTCTCACTCCATCGAGTGCAGCCGCTTGTAAGGCGACTGCAGTCTCACTCCATCGAGTGCAACCGCTTGTAAGGCGACTGCAGTCTCACTCCATCGAGTGCAGCCGCTTGTAAAGCGATCGCAGTCTCACTCCATCGAGTGCAGCCGCTTGTAAGGCGACTGCAGTCTCACTCCATCGAGTGCAACCGCTTGTAAGGCGACTGCAGTCTCACTCCATCGAGTGCAGCCGCTTGTAAGGCGACTGCAGTCTCACTCCATCGAGTGCAGCCGCTTGTAAGGCGACTGCAGTCTCACTCCATCGAGTGCAGCCGCTTGTAAGGCGATCGCAGACTCACTCCATCGAGTGCAGCCGCTTGTAAGGCGACTGCAGTCTCACTCCATCGAGTGCAGCCGCTTGTAAGGCGACTGCAGTCTCACTCCATCGAGTGCAGCCGTTTGTAAGGCGACTGCAGTCTCACTCCATCGAGTGCAACCGCTTGTAAGGCGATCGCAGACTCACTCCATCGAGTGCAGCCGCTTGTAAGGCGACTGCAGTCTTACTCCATCGAGTGCAGCCGCTTGTAAGGCGACTGCAGTCTCACTCCACCGAGTGCAGCCGCTTGTAAGGCGACTGCAGTCTCACTCCACCGAGTGCAGCCGCTTGTAAGGCGACTGCAGTCTCACTCCATCGAGTGCAGCCGCTTGTAAGGCGATCGCAGACTCACTCCATCGAGTGCAGCCGCTTCTAAGGCGACTGCAGTCTCACTCCATCGAGTGCAGCCGCTTGTAAGGCGACTGCAGTCTCACTCCATCGACATCTCCTCTAACCTCTATAAATAGCTTGACCCACTCAAGCTAGCCTCAAGTGCCTAATGTTGAGCTGTCAGCATTTCTAATTTTCACACTTGAAACAATGCTGACTTGCATGGGTCAGCTAACAGCATCTCTCATGTTCATGCTTGAACATTATAATCTAAGAATTTTGTATATAAGCCACGCATTTTATTCAATAAAGTCATAGCCTCAGTATCGTCCGACGTCCGACGTCTTCATTCATTTCTACCATCGCACTTACTGCGCGCATCGAAGGACCTCACTCTCCGTAGTCCAACTAGTTACACGCTTTTTAGTAGTCAGTTTATGTGCTGAATACTTCCCTTTACACAAACAATTATTATTAAGAAATTGAACTTATTAAAAAAAAATGTCTACTTGAAAGTATATTTCTTATATTTCCTTTATTTTTTATAGTTTTTTAAGTTACAAGTTTTAAGTTTAGTTTAAAAATGTCTTCATTTGAGCAGGAAAATTGTATTTTTAGTAGATCACAGAGAAAAATATCGAGCTTAGATTAAGTTAATAATTAACTGTCAGCGAAGCGGTTTTTTTTTAAATTAAATATACTCGATTTTTCATTAAGGAGCTATAAAAAAGTTCTTTATTTTTTATTTATTTGGACGTAGAAGTACTAAAGAGCAGCACATGCAAGTGGCCCAACGATACCAAGCACGGACCCAAGCAAAACTGCAACCCACCTCCCACCCAACCGACGGAGGGGTGCAAGGGGGACAAGACAACCGTTTTAATAGAATAAATGGAGGAAGTACAACATATTAACGGAAAAACTACAAGTTTGAAGAAAAAGAGGCAGAAAATTCCTTGTATTTCTGCTCGGAACACTAAAATTAAGTTGGCTGATTAACTCCGAAGAATCAATCTCACCGTTCATAAGCTTGTGTAAAAAAATAACACCAAGCATTGTTCTACGATCAGAAAGAGAAGGAAGATTTATTAACAAAAGTCGACTATGGTAAGAGGGTAAGCTAATATTAGTATGCCAATGAAAAACCCTTGTTTAAGATAACTTTCTAGAATATTTTCAAAATCTGCTACCTTTTTTGAGTTTTTTATGAAATAAGATGAAAAATATAGAGTATATTTATAATACATCTAAATAATCGAGTTGCTTGCTACTACTTCGTACTATTGTTTGAATAGAAAAACTATTAAGTTGGTACAGGCGTGATATGTATTCTAGACCGATTAGCTTAAAAGTTTAATCTCATTTTGGAAAATCTCTAAATCCACTTTTAAATTTGATTAATCCATAACTTTGTCAAAATTGATCAGATTTTCAATATTCAGGCATCTTTAGATCATAGTAGCGCATTTACAGTTGGAATATATATATCGATTTACACTTATCAATGTTATCGATTTTTCAAACAATCAGGGCATAGCACCCGAATATATACGCCACGCTTTAAGTCTTTTCAGAGTAAAAGATTATTTCTATTAATGAATAAAAAACTGTTGCTCATGCACACCTTAATGCACATGCGACTTTTGAAAGGTGAAGAAAAAGTCATGGATATATTGATGGCATTTGGAAAATGCATTTAAAAATCACGAAAGAATTCAATTTGTGGTTGCACTTTGGAGTCAAACATAAATGC